>VDFB02164711.1:0-12445 GCA_007258455.2 Sequoia sempervirens | reverse complement strand
AAAATAATATTAAAATAATATTTAATTTTTATTTAAAGAATTAAAAAAATTAAAAAAGAAGAATCTCAAATAAAATTGACAGCTGTCATAAAAGGAATACTATTTTTTAAATTCATTTTAGGAAGTTAACAATAATGACTCTGTTTTTTTTTCAATAGATAAGAAGATAAGATTTAAGAGTGGATATGGATTTGTATGTCATTTAAATGTCAATTTTTAGCTGAAGAGATTTTCCTTACACATTGCTTTTTGGTGGATACCATTGTAATAGGCCTCTTCCCATAAAAATATTAATATAATATAAATACATAAAAATAATAAATGCAATACGATGAAATAAAGAAAACTTAAGAGTATAAAGATAAATTATATAATTCAATATAATAAAAAAACATAAAAAATACCAAATCATAAAGAGAACAAAATTAAAATGAAAGAGGAAAAAAACATAAATTGAATTAAGAAGCTTGATTTAAAATGAAATATCAGCAAGAAAGCAACAACATAAAAGGAGCAAAATAATGAGCATAAAACGTTGAATATGAAAGAGAAATCAAATTAGGAAATCTTATATACCATAAAATAATATGAAACCGAATAAGAATTACAAAGAATCAAAATGAAATAAAGAAAAATAAGGAGCACAAAAAATTTAATAACATAAATTGCTTGGCATTTCTTTATTTGACCTACAATCGTTGTCATTTCATTTTGTAATCAACATATGCTTTCACATTTTTAATGAAGCTTCTTTTTAGTTTAGATCTAATTTTAGAATTAATTTTAATTTAGATTTAGTTTTTAGCTTTTAATTTAGCTTTTTAACTTTTAATTTGGCTTTTAAATTTTAATTTAGATTTAACTTTAATTTAGATTTAACCCTTTAATTTAGCTTCTTTAAATTTTAATTAGCCTTTAGTTTTAACTTTTACCTGTGACTGTTTCTTTATTTCTTAATTTAGATTTTAGTTTTTAATTTCTAAATTAGGATTTAGCTTTTAACTTTTAATTTAGGATTTGTTTTCAACCTCTAATTTGTGACTTTACATTTTAGTTTTAATTGACTTAAACCTAACTCTAGCTTTAATTTTATATCAAGTTTTCGATTTTAATTTAGAATGTAGATTTAATTTAATTTAGATTAGAATTTAGATTTAATTTAATTTAGGATTAGTTTAGTTTAGAATTAATTCTAATTTAGATTTCAATTTAGTTTAGATTTAAACTTTTAATTTAGATTAATTAGATTCTATATCAAACGCTGGCTTTTCTTGGTTTTCAGCTTTTCACGACTAATTTTGTTGTTGGGATTTTTTGTAGGTTCATTTGTCCAAGACTTGAAAAAATAAAAAACTTATACTTTCATTTGCCAAAGACTGGAGGCTTGAAACTACTAATGACATTTGGTGCAACATGTTTCTTGAAGACTTATTTTTTAAAAACTGATTGTCTTTTAGTATAGCGAACATTTCAATTAGTGCTTAAAAATAATTTTGTTTGTCGTGTTTGGTGTGCTTACACATTATGTGTTACCTGAGCTAGTGTGTATGTATCCTCTCCCCTTGTGCACTTGTGTGATCCTAGATGACGAGAAATACACATTGGTCTCCTTTTTATTTTTAGTAGAGGCTTCCCTGGGGATTTCATCACCCCAGGGTTTGACCTTGAACACATTTTTTGGTGAGCTATATCAAAGGGGGGAGAATGAAAGTTGTACCTAAAGGAGTGGCTAGCATTGTTTGAAGCCAAGTTGCTAGACCCTCGGTCTGTTGAGACTTACTGACCATGATGAGAGTGCGAGTGGGCCTCCTAGTTATCAAGCTATTGCAAATGGGCTCTCTATTCATGGTATTCACCTACAAGACACCTCTTGTTTTTAGTAGCCGAAATCCTTCTATTTGTTGGCATAGGAGGTCGGACCTTTGAAGCCATCCCACATTTTCCCAGTTCAAAGTTGAGATAGAAAATTCCTTGAGATCTTCAGGTCTTTGGGAATTTGAAGTTTGGTGTGCTTGAGAAGTGAGTTTTGTGGAGGGGAGCCAGTGCAACCAAAATTCTAGGCTATCCACTATGAATAAGTGCAGATGGAGATATCCAAGTGGGAATCTAGCAAATATTATCTTTGCCAGCCTAGGATTTTTCCTTGAATGTTTTTTTATTGCAACAATAAAACAACATTCACAATAAAAAAAAAAACTCAAGACATTGTGTTTTATGTGTGTGTCTTTCAAAAAAACAAGAAAACAAGCCTTACACCTGAAAATTGCAACACTTAACAGCTTTAGAGAAACAAACAATTTCAAACAAAATAATCAAAATCAGGTCAAACTCTTGCCAAAATCATATTCAAACATTTGAGATCCATTTTCAAACCATCTTCTTGCTATGATTCCTATTTAAAACCAAAAACTTGCTCCATTCACCTTGCATATCATCATTCCACTATTAGGTCGCCATTTTGGGTACCTTAGCATCCTCATTACTTGCATATCCCAACATCACATTGGGCTACATTTTTCAAACTTTTAGGCTTGAAACCTTGTAGATTTTAGGATAGAATAACTCTTTATACCTTGGTACGAATCATTGCTTCAACAAAAGATTTTCATTTGACCAAGTCACTTTTTAACTTAGTCCTTTGTCATTTTAGTGATAATTTCGTACTCACAAGCTTAGTTGGGAAAATCACCTTGTCATTCTTTTCACTTGTCCTAGAAAAAGGCCATTTGAAAATCCTAGTTGAAATATGGGTTTACCCTTGGATGGTTAGTGATCCTATTCTCACATCTTTCAAAAGTGCTTAATTCCTCAAGTTCACTATAGTTATCCATCACCTCTTAGTCATTTGCATCCTTCATACCACAACATTTTAGACCTAAAAGAGAATTTTCATAACATCCAACATTATCATTATCAGTTTAGTCTTGTTGATACATTAGACATACATTATCCTCAAAATACCAAAAAAATAGTTGTATTGCCTTTAGGAATACATTATTTTAAAAATACCAAAAACATAGTCTTAGTCTTATACTTTCCACCTTAATTTTGAGCAAGTCTTATATGGTTGAAATTATATTGCAAAAGAAACATCAAGTAATGGATCTTTTTCACGATGATGATGACCTTTACAATTACACTAGTGCCCTCAACTTTGAAAATACCACTAATGATCCTCACAAAAATACCAACCTTGAGAGTCATGACCATGACAACTTGGTCTCTACATTCTATAAACAACCAAGGACACAAAATATTTTTTGGAAAATTCCTTATTAGAGACAAGGACGGAAATGTGTCCATAGAAGAAGTAGAGTCTATCAAAAAAAATCTTGATGTTGCCTCTCTTGTGGATGAAATTGTCATGTTGAACCCCCAAGATATTTAGCCAAGATTTTACATGAAGGAGTTAAACTATCTCAAGGATTTGATGTCAATACCTTATGAGAAGCAACATCACCCAAGAACATCACACAAAAAAGCCAAGGACAATCTACACCATAGCCTAACACTTCCATATCCATTGTAACAACAACCCAAAGTACCACAACTACCAACACTTCATCCATCTTTGCAACACAATCTATGTCACAACCCATGAAACAAATAATATCACAACCATTATTCACAACAAAACCTTTTGGCTTAGTATTTACTCCCTTTGGGTCATCATCTTAGGCCATAGGGGCATCCACATCTAACATCCTTGGTAGACCTAAGGAAAGAAGGGTTCTCATCCAAGGACCTCAATCAAACACAAAAACCATGTCACAAGGTCCTCATGTCAATACAAACACCTTGCAAGGACAAAACATGAATGCCCCATATAGTCAAAATACAAACACCCCACATGGTTATAATCCTTTTCAACAAGGACAAGGATCACAAATGACACAACCTCTTAACATATCATATGGATACACACATGGATCCTTTTTTGGCAACTAGAATATACATGGACAACAAACCTAACAAATGAAACATAGCTCAACCACTTCTCACATACTAACTTACACATCATACATTCATACTTGTGGAAATAATAAAAATACACCACATACGCACAACATTCTGAACCAAAACATGTGACCACACAACACAAATATGGGACCTCATAACAATGTTTTCAACAATCCCATAATAGATGCCTTGACTACTCAATTGGCTACCCTACAAAATCAAGTAGAATTGATGCAAGTGTCAAACAAGAAGACATACTCATCACATGATTTACACCCTTACCCATATGATGCTAGCATATACATTCTTCCTTCCCCTCTTGGGTATATCATCCCTACCTTCACTAAGTATAAGGGAAAGAGAAATCCTATTGAGTATATATGAGAGTTCACCACTGCTTGTGTAGATATCGCATACGATCACTCCTACCTTTTGAGACTCTTCCCTAGAAGTCTTACGGGGCTAACACTTGAATGGTTTGCACTGATACCTAAAGGGTATATAAATTCGTGGGACGAACTCACTAATAAATTCATGGAGAATTATGCTTATAACATTGAAAATGATGTCACAACTGCTACCTAATGCCACATGACACAAGATGAAGGAGAGCCCTTTATTAATTTCTTCTAAATATGGCATAGTATGGTGATTTGATGTCCTGTTGAGATTCCTAAAAAAAAAAGTGGACATGTTCATAAAAAGCCAAAGTTGAAACACTCTCTACAAGTACATTGTTGTGCCACATTTGTAGACTTAGTTGAGAAAGGCATGAAACTTGAAAAATTCCTAATCATCCAAGGTAAACTTTCATATGGAAACAAAAACACACACAACCAATAAACCTCTAATGACAAAAGAAAGTTTTGGTCCCACTGTAATAAGAATGTAACAAATGATGGAGTTGTAGATGCAAAATCTATGAACAAAACAAGTCTCTCATTGACTCTCAAAGCACCCAACACAAATAATAACACACCATATGTTTCCAACCAAGCAACAAATATGGTTCAAAATAACCAAGAGAAGGGACCCCCAAGACAACCAAGGAAATACACATGGAGACAATACACTCCTTTACCAAAACCAATTGAATTTTTCCTAAGTAAGCTAGTAGAATCAAATATCATACAACTCCTAGAGCCCAAACCATATGACCTAGGACAATTCAAACCCTCTTGGTGGGATGACAATTCCTTTTGTGATTACCACCACATCAAAGGGCATAAGATATCATCATGCCATCAGTTGTAGAATATGATTCGAGAGCTAATTGAAAATGGTACCATAGAGTCGAGGGACAACAACAAACTTTTGATAAAGACCATACAATTTTCAAGAATCCATTGCAAGACCATGGAAAAGCCTCTAGTTTGGGTCAAAAGACAAAAAACCATGCCAATTATACCAATGCCTCTTTTGACTACACAATTATTAACCACATCTGAGCTGCTAATGATCATGTTAACACAATCACCATTAAGAAGCAACCTAAATGCATTGTTACTACTCGTAGGGCTAAGGTTACCATATCTGGTCCTTCTCTAAAGCAATCAAAATCTAAAGTCCAATATAACCTTGTTGACCAATTGGGCAAGATACCCGCACAAAATTCTATTCTTGAGCTTTTGTGCATATCACCTGAACACAAATCTATCCTTAATAAGGCTCTAAAGGAGACCTTTATCTCTATTGACCTAGACGTCAATTGATTTGAATCCATGGTTGGATATTTCACCAACTCCCACCATGTCTCTTTTTTAGACAAAGATTACTCTACATCCAAGTCAAACCATAATGACACATTACACCTTGAGGTCTTCATCAAAAAACACAAGGTGAGATGAGTCCTAGTAGATGGTGGAGCCAAATTGAACATTTGCACTTTAAAATTGGTGAAGGAACTGGGCCTCTCTGAAGCATGTGTGGATACAAATAAGAGCATTGTCATCAAATCCTATGATGATGAATAACATTCTTCTGATGGTTTTATCACACTACCTATCAAGGTTAGACCTCCAGTACTAGATACCACATTCCAAGTCCTGAATATTGAACTACCATACAACCTACTCCTCATCTGACCATGGATCCACACCATGAAAATTGTTCCATCCATATATCATCAATGTCTAAAGTTTCCTCATGAAGGCCCACTAAAATTATAGTCACAGGCAATCTCAACCCCTTTCAATATTGCAACAATCTAAGAGGGACTACTCAATTCTAAGTGTTTGTCAACCAAAAGGCCTCATCATCTCACTACATTGATCCATCTTCATTGACCAATTCATCCACTCCATTTACCACACCATCAAACCCCAAGGTCCAAGTCCATGATATGGTATGTGGAGAATACCGTATGGATAATTTACCGACAAAAGATAATGCTAATGCCGCTGAGAAGGTTTAGAATTCTAATGTTGATTTCAAGATAGCTGCAGAAGGAACATAAAGAGATGGTTGTTCTTGGATTTAAACCTTTTGGAACCCTGATGATACATTGTCCTTTTCCATATCTTCTTCCACTCAAGCTTTTCATATCTATGATAACCCCCTATTTGACCAAGACATCTATGATAACCCATTTTTGATCATAGCCCCACTGAGGATATCTAATCATCATCCTTCCATCCCACCTACCCTAGGCTAGGATATGCATCTTATATTGTCGCCTCTACTAAGCCACCTTTCCAAGTCATTAAGGATATGGAAGCTTCCTTTTACATTAGCCATACTGAAATGGATAGTCCCAAAGACTCCATTGATGACATCACCACTCATGTTTGTCCACTAAACATTCTTGTCACTTTGCCTATTTTATCCATCTCACTTATGTGCACTCACATCATAGACATGGATCAACAAGTTATATCTCAAGAAAATAATAAAGGCAAAGCTTCGATGAATGAGTTATCTTTAAAAGGAGATCAATAATCAAGAGAGATAATGATAATAAAAGAAGATCAAGACATGTCCCTTAGACAAAATAAAATCTATTGGACAAATCAAAAACAAAATAAGATCAAGACAAGTCCCCTAGCCAAAATAAAAAGCTATTGAACAAATAAAAAATAAAAGTCAAAAGTGAAAGCAAGAAAAAGTTGATCTCCAAGTATGCCTTTCCATCAAAAATCATTGGGGGAATCTATCAAGGAAAAAGGTTAAACAAAGAGCTTGTTGATCCAAGGTCTCCATCAATGCTACTCTCACTCATACCATAAGTTCCATTCCACCCATCAATATTCACATATATATCATGTATCACCCCATTGGCAATGTCTTTCGATGATCCTTTGATGAAGACCCCTTCACATACTCTAGTTCATTGGTCACCCAAGATCCTTTTCATCTGAAGCCTAATGGCCCATGTAGTGTGCACATTAGGGATCCTACCCTAGCCTCTTTCATTCACCACATCTATCATCTATCATCTATCATATTTACCACTTGCACTCCTCATCTAGATTGGGTCCTTTCATCTAACATGGTCATCCAAACAAGATCAAGGCATCGTCAAGGTAGTCTATGGATCTAACGTTTATCAATTCTATACCTAGCTTGAGAGATCTAGGAAAAAATCTTGAAAAAGTACCAAAAAATGAGAAAAATCCTAGAAAAAATGAGAAAAATGAGAAAAAGTCTTGAAAAAATTATAAAAAAATCATAAAATATAAAAAAAATTGTTACGTTGATGAAAACCTGACAAACAAGCATCTTGGTGAAAGAAAAAAAAAATCATAAAAATAGTAGAGAAAAATTTCATCCAATAGTGAAAACCACATCAATGGTGCTTTGGATAAGTATCATGGTGAAAACCTAGCAAATAGGCACCATGTGGAGCTAGTCTTTGCTTTGTTATCTACTATCACTCTATTTGGTATTCCATCCTAATTCATGCTAATTCCTTTACCTTCCATTATCTCCCATTTCACACCCATCATCAGGCCTTGTCATCTCTATTAGGACTTCTAAGCAGTTGACATCTTCTGCCATTTCCCCCATCTTCCATCCATAATAAATCCCTATCCTATCCCATCCTTGTTGGTTTGTCTTATACCTGACTAGGGGAAATTTCCTAACACCTAGCTTCATTGGGTTCTACACTTGTCATTTGATATCAAAACATCAAATGTTCACAAAAAGGATAAAAAAATCAAAACATTTCAAAAGACAAAAAAATCAAAACACTCTAGAAAGACAAAAAAATCAAATATCCACAAAAGACAAAAAAGAAAAACATTCAAAAAAGACAAAAAAGAATATCCACAAAAGACAAAAAAATCATTTGAAACATGCGAAAAAAACAAAAAAAATCAAATAACAAGTACCTAAAATCCCAAAAAATAGAGTCAAAGTCAGTCATGTCAATCTTTGCCATTGTTGAACTACATTGCCTCTGCGATTAGATGTAAGCAAGGGCATCTATTGTTGTGACCTTGAGGCATTAGTTCAGTCCTTTAGGTGTTGCCAAATAAAATCACGATTCGGTCCTTTGTCATTCAAACAAAGTTAGGGGTCATGTCGAACTATGAGGTCTTTGTGCATTGCTATGTATGAAAGTCCATTTGTTGATGTGCCCCTAATGCCCCCTAGGTTAGTCTTTTAGGGTTTGTCAGGTCAGTCAAAATAAATCAGACACTATCAACTCAGAGGCAACATCATCATCTGAACTTCAAATGCAAATCCTGAATCAACATGAAAAGAAAGCCAACATGTCTCCAATTCAAATAAGTCAGTTGTCAAATCAATCAAACTACTCAAATTGATCACAACCAATGGTCTTATATAGGATGTGTCCTTCCTAAAACTAGACCTTGTCACTATCACACTTTTTCATTTTCCTTATACAAGTAGTTACATGATTGAAACTAGACTTGACATCTTATATGACATGTTTCTTCTCGAGAAACTAGGCTATGTCAAAACAGTCCACCCATCACTAACTTCGTCCCTTAACACACTACCAAATGCTTATTGACAAAAAATCTAAATGATTATTGACCTTGTTGGTCTATTTTGTCTTATCTTTTGGATTTACTTCGTTCATGTTACTAGCCCCCTCGAGGATGTCCCATGAAGGATTTAGAGGAGTGATGATCTCTCATGGCTCGTCTTTTATTTGATGGTTGTCTACTGTTTGTCTTGACAAAAAGACGGGAAACTTTTCCCTAAGTATGAGTTAGGAAATTCCTTGTCTATGACTGCTTATTTTACAGATGGATGACCTTGCACACCTTGGTCTATGTCATACCATGGTGTTTTTTTTCCATTTATCATATTTTACCGCTCTATGATGATAAAGCACTTTGTAAAGCACAAGAAGCTTCACCACCTTCATTTCCTTCATATGTCCTTTTTTCATCTATCATTTCTTCCATCGTCCATTTCCTTCATCATTTCATTTTTATCTTCATCATCCTTATCTATTCTCCTCTATCATTTTTCTCCTTCATCTACTAGTCCTCTCATCCATTTCGAGAGCACACTCGTGTTCTTTGAACCCGCATGTCCTCTCAAGGGGGAATACCTCTACCTCCTCATCATTCTTCATTTCATTGGGGCATATCATTTTCTTTGAAACAATACAATGGGATGCATTATCTCAAAGAGAGGCAAACTATAGACACACAAAACTTGTCCTCACAATCATCCTATTTTTTTGTTTATTAATTAAATGGATATTATTATCTATTTAATTAATTCATTTAAATACTTTCTTCTATTCATTCATTAATGCATTTATAAGCATTTATCCATCCACATAGTCAATCATTTATCCATTTATCCATTTGCATAATCAATTATTTATCCATTTGCATTGATCATTAAAATATCATTTACATTCATATCACATTAATCTTTATCCATTTATATATTCCATTAAATCATTTAATCCATTTAATTCATTAAATCATCCATTAATTCATAAATACATCTTTATTCTAAGCTTATAAACCTAAATCATATCATAAATCATCTTATTTATCTCCCATTTCAATCAATTTCAATTAATTTCAATATGCATCTCCACTTCAGTATTTTATCCCACCTCTCTCGTAACTTGAATTCACCCCGTGAATTCATCTATAAAAACCCTTTCTTCTCACCAAAAAAGGATATATACATTCAATTTCGATCATACTTTTGATTTCAATCATCCAATTCTCTCTTTCATTCATTACAACTTCTTGTTGCATTTGTACTTGTAAAAAATTGAGAGCATTAAATGCATAAATCAAGATCATGGTGAAATAGGAAAACAATGGAGTTGATTTTCTTTTGAATGCTCAGTTTTTAGTTTTCATAGCTTAGTTTCATTTTTCATGTGTTTTCATTTAAGAAAGACTTCATTGATGATATGTTGAAATTATCTTGATTTTGGCTTTATAGATTAAATCATTCAGTTTTTCAGTTTTCAACATACACAATATATAAATTAAAGTGATCCTAAACTTGTTAATAACATTATCCAATCATATATATTATATTTTGATAAAATATTGTGTAATAGTATTCCTTACTTGTTGCAGTACAAACATATGCCTTTTAGAATAAGTTATTTTATTATGTTTTACTTAAAACATTGTACTACTATAAAAATATCTCATCTCAAAACTTATGGTCCTACTCAACCATGGGGTCTTTTCTCTCATTTAAGAATTTTTTTAACAAATGGATAATAGAAACTTCTCATAATTTATAAATTTTCTTAAGGAATAAAATCAAAGGCATTTTAGAATCTCATTGTCACATAGTTTTCATTTGATAAGCAAGAAATTGTCGTCACATTTCAAGTTTACTATGGATCATGGAGTCATTTGTATGAAATTTAGTTTATGAAATTAAAATATAACAATTATTGTCTATTAATCATTATAATGTATTAATGATGAATAATAGAAAAAGTTACATTTCATCTACACATTTTGAAAGAAACGAATGCAAGAAAGGAAAAATGAAGTACATAAAAAAATATTAACTTGTAGCAAGCCATTCTTTATTCTTGAGATCTTGCATGCCTAACAAATCATGTTTATTGACCAAAAAAATGAGCTCAAATTTACCTCTAAGTTTATGGTTGAAAAATGAATTTAAAGGTGAGGTTGAGAAAAATAATTGTCCTAATGAATCTTACAAAGTTTGAGTCTATATTGGGTTCTCTTTGATGAATATAGTTACACATTTTTGTATCATATTAATAGGAATTTATATTTACATCCTTGGCTTTCTCTAAAGAGAATTAATCCTATAAAAGATTTGGCAATACTCTAGAGAACTAAATACATAATATTCTTATGATTCTACATCATTGTTGTAAATTGTGCAAATACAATGATGTATATAAATTAAGTATTTTCTATCTCAATTGATCTAATAGGAGTCTCAAACAAAAGGAGGCTATGATGTACTTGGAGGAATAATACATGTCTATTTTGAAGAAGAATATAATATTGTGGACATGAAAAAAGTATCCCTTTTTGCTTGCTTGATTTGGGAATAATTGATGACAAATTGGACTTAATGAGGCATTGATTTGGTGTTGTGAGGTGTTTTACACATCCACATTAGGTATTGGACCCTTGTAAAATAAATAAAATACATCTAACGATGTCTTGTAAAGGTGTTGTAAAGTGTTGTAAAAGACTTTCACACTTTTCTAGACTGATGAACCCGCTTTCCCCTTAATTTAACATTATAAAATGTATTCAATTGCATTATCACATCAATCTAGAAGTCTTTTAAAATAAACTTAACTCTAATCTAGTGTTGTAATGTGTCTTACACATTCACATTGGATGTTGTACCTTTCTAGACTATGTTGACCTCATTTTAATGATGTAAACTATATTTAATCACACTTTCACATTGAATTTTGTATCCTTGGCCTCATCCACACTTTACATCATCATTAATAGGCCCCTATGACCCCATATTGTGCATCCCGGGGCCTAATTTGATCAAATACCCAACAAAGTCACCATATAAACTTGTTTTCCTTACTTCTCGACATTCCAGCTAGAAGAATGGCCCCTATGGGACCCGTTCACCATTAGGGGTGATTCAGTCCCATCCAGGGGGGGGCTCATTCATCCTTGATGGTGAATGAGTCCCATTTGAGCCATTTTGGGGCGAGAAAAGTTAGGTTTTAAGTTTAATTTTTCTCCATGTCGGCCTTAGGGATCAAATTAATGGGTAAATTAGGTGGATTTCCTAGAAATACAAGATTCTAAACTCTAATTCATAATAACTCTAACTCATTCATCATTTATCTTCCATCTCAAGTCAAGCAAGCTAGAGTTTTTACATTCCAAGTCATCAAGATAGCTTTCTAAGACATTCATGGGTAGATTCTTCATCTATTGCTATAGAAAATTAAGATTATTCATCATGGAAAGGACCTAACTTTGTTTCATGCTCCATCATTTTATTTCTTCATTTTGGTTTAATTACCTAAAAAGGGGTTTGACCAAGGAAAAACCCC
>VDFB02164709.1:0-34117 GCA_007258455.2 Sequoia sempervirens | reverse complement strand
TTTTGACAATATATCCATTTTTTTTTGTAATTTTTCAGTATCATATATCAATTTTTTTGGAACTTTTTTCAGGGTCATAATTATATACAAAGGATGCCCCCAAATAGAACAGGCATCAAGGATAGAACTTCTTCAGGTGCAAAACATTGATAGGCTCAGGGAGCTGCTCCCCCTCTTCAGTAGATAGTAGATAGGCACCTGTGCCAAAAGCTGCTGTGATGATGTAGGGTCCAAGCCAATTAGGTTCGAATTTGCCCTTTTGTTCTCGATTCTGTTGGTTCTTAGGATTCTCTCGCAGGACAAGATCTCCTACTTGGAATTGTCTAGGGCGAACCTTTTTGTTGAAGGCTTTGGACATCCACTTTTGATAGACCCTCATATGGTCAAATGATGCTTTACGCTTCTCATCAAGAAGTTCCAATTCTTGCAATCTCATGGCGCGATAGTCTTCATCTATAACTAGACCTTTGAGAGAGACCCGAAGTGATGGAATCTCAACCTCTAAAGGTAACACTGCTTCAGCGCCGTATGTGAGAGAAAAAGGAGTAGCCCTAGTTGGAGTACGAATACTCGTTCTATAGGCCCATAGGGCCGGATTTATCTGAAGGTGCCAGTCTCTACCATTCTTATGAACTGTTCTGTGCAAAATCTTGAGAATGGTTTTGTTTGAAGCTCATCGGACCATTTCAGGAAGTAAATGGAGGACCAATACGCTTTATCTTGAATCTTCGGCAGAGTTCTTTGCTGTCCTTGTTTTTGAACTGACCTCCATTGTCGCAAGAATGATCTCGTGATGGCACTCCATAATCGCATTGCATTACGATATGGTTTAAAATAAATAAAGACACTGTCTTGCCCGAGGCAATAGAAAGTGGAACAGCCTCTACCCATTTTGTGAAGTAGTCAGTAGCAGTGATAATGAACTTATGCCCACCTGATGAGTTGGGATGAATCTGCCTAACAAGATCAAAGGCCCATCGCTGAAATGGCCGAGATATAGAAGGAATTAGCTCCCCACCGAGCATGTATCGTGTCCATGTTTCCGACATTTTCACAAGACTTAGCAAATGCCGTCAGTGACTATCCGCATCGTAGGCCAATAGTACCCTGCCCTAAGCAACCTTCTAGCCATGGAAAGACTATTAGAATGTCCTCCACATATGCCCTCGTGGATGTCAACTAGCGCTTGATCGGATTCCTCCTTTTCTAAGCACCTAAGAAGTGTTCCATCTAGACCCTCCTATACAAATCACCAGAGATGAGGGAATGGCGAGAGGCGTTGCGGATAAGGTTTCTTCTTTCAGATCGGTTAAATGTATCGGGGATGATGCCATCACGAAGATATGAGTAAATAGCACCCCATAGCGGGAGGGATTCATGGATTGACAAGGGTACAAAATGACATGGCTTTTCTGTGAGTCAAATATGGGATATCGTAGCTCTTCCACCAGGAATTCATATCTGGACTCATGTTCCTCTTACTGAAGAAGTGAAGCAAGGGTGGCCATAGCATCAGCTGCTTTGTTCTCAGCCCTAGGGATTTGCTAAAAGGTGACAAAAGTAAAATACCATCTCAATGAATCAACCATTTTTTTGTAAGGTACCAACTTGTCATCTTTTGTTTGGTATTGTTCATTGACTTGGTTGATGATCAGCTGAGAATCCCCATAGATATGTAGTTCTGTGATATTCCACTCTATAGCCATTTTTAGTCCATTTATCAAAGCCTCATACTCAGCTATGTTGTTTGTGCATGGAAAGAGTAACTTGTAAGATTTAAGAATAGTATACCCATAAGGAGAAACAAACAACACACCAGCTCCAGAACCATTTTGCATGCATGAACCATCAAAGAATAGTTTCCAGGATCTTTCAATCATGTACATAAGATGCTCATCTGGAAAGTTGACTTGAATTGGCATATTATCTTGAATAGGAAAATTAGCCAGTTGATCTGCAATAGCTTGGCCTTTGATTGCTTTGCGCTCAATATACTCTATGTCAAATTCAGAAAGAATCATCATCCATTTAGCAAGTCTACCCGTGAGAGCAGCTTTACCAAGCAAGTATTTGAGAGGATCAATTTTTGCTATGAGATGTATGGTGTGCGTGAGCATATAGTGTCGCAATTTTTGAGAAGCAAACACTACTGCGAGGCAAGCTTTTTCAATACTAGTATAATTAACCTCATAAGAAACAAGAGTGCTAATTAATATAATATATGGCCCTTTCTTTCCCTTTAAATTCATCTAATTGAGCCAACAATGCCCCCAAGATTCAAGAGTCGAGACATATAAAATGAGAGGTTTTCCCCGAATGGGAGGCATTAAAATGGAGGATTTTCCATATTCTTTAATTTGATCCATGCTCTTTAAGTATCCTCATTCCGCACACATTGAACACCTTATGCACTTTGTTGAAAGGTTGTGCTCTTATCCGCCAATTCGTGAAATAAACCTCCTTATGGGATTGAAGGCTCTTTGAAGACTCTCATTTGCACGACATTTTGGGAGGTGGCATGTTTATAATGGCTTGAACCTTTCGTGGTCCACTTCTATTCCTTTAGCTGAAATGATGAATCCCAATAATTTGCCAGAAGTAACACCAAATGCACACTTTTTTGGGTTTAATCTTAGTTGAAATTGTTCCATGCGATCTAGAATCACTTCTAAATCAGCCAAATGTGTTCCTCTTCTCTTAGACTTAGCCAGGGTGTCATCCACATAATCTTCCATATTCTTATGCATCATGTCATGGAAGATGGTTGTCATAGCTCTTTGGTAAGTAGCTCCTGCATTTTTCAATCCAAAGGGCATGACATTCCAACAATAAGTACCCTAGGCACATGTGAATGCAGTCTTTTCTTGATCCTCAGGAGCTATCTTGATCTGATTATACCCAGAAAAACCATCCATCAAAGAATAGATCTCATATCCCACTGTCATGTCCACTATCATGTCTATGTTAGGAAGTGGGAAATCATCCTTTGGGCATGCTCTGTTAAGATCTCTAAAGTATGTGCAGATTCGAATGGTTTTATCAGGTTTAGAAACAGGTACAATGTTGGAAATCCAGTCAGCATAGTCTATGGCTCTAATGAATCCTACACCAAGGAGCTTTTCTAATTCAGCTTTCACTAAAAGAGCTATATGAGGGTGCATTTTTCTCAACTTCTGTTTGACTGGTTTCACACCTGGAGCTATGGATAAATGATGCATAATGAGATTAGTGTCCAACCCTGGCATGTCTGAGTATGTCCATGCAAAGTTAATTTCCTTCTTTTGGAGGAACTCGGTATAGGATTTCTTTTCTTCAGGTGATAAAGATTTAGCCAAGTGTACAATTTTTTGAACTTCCTCTGTGCCCAAATTAATAGCTTCTGTAGGTTCAACCAATACCGATGATCTATCCTGGAAATAGCTTGGGAGACTATCAAGTACCTTATCCGTAGGTGCCTCTCGGGAGGCTTCACCTTTGGATACGCCTTTTATTTTTACTTTTTGTCTCCGGATTAATCGCCACATAGTGGTTTTCTAATTTAACTCTTTTCTTTTTTCTTTCTTTATCTGTGACTAAGGTACTTGATGTCGTCTCCGCTACACCGGGTAGCCTGCTCAATCGGGTGGAAGAGACTACAGGTTCAATGGCATTTAGATAGCAGGTGATCTCATAGTCATTGTGAAATGTCAAGAGTTGAGGCTCTGGGTACCGTTGAGACCAATCAATAAGGTTGGGGTGAACAAGGGGTAGGTTAATGACCGGTTCAAGATTAAGGATATAGGTGGTGTCATCTCTGGTGACTGTAGAATTGGAATCTGTCAAGTTTCCCTCTAAAGTGTCTAAATTAGAATTTATCCTAGCAAGCGAAGAATCGTCTACTAATGCGACATGTGGGTTCCAATCTTCTAATCTAACACATGACTCGTCAGTTACATCAGGTTGAGAACTATAAGCATGGACAACGTCCATATCCAAGTCAACTGTTGCATCTGAGAGTGAATCCCATTCAAACGCATGAGAGTCTATTTCTGAATTATTGTTGGAGCCTCGTGATGTAGAAGCCTCAAGATTTGGAAGAGGCTCCTCTCCTCTAGCAATTTGCTCAATCACAAAATTATCTGAATTATCACCATCCATTGTAGCTGGGATGGAGACACTATCCATAGTCAATCTTGCATTCATACAGTCACTATCTATTGCAAATGAGATAGGAGGACTATCAATTATTAAATCTCTTGAATCTTCCCAAAGGAGATTTGTTGAAGGTATCCAATCATCTGTTATGTCTTGTTGATTGGTCAAATCTGGTACATATTATGTGTCATCTTTACTATCCCGCCTATCAGAAATGGGGACAGTGCATTTATTGTTGTTCATAAAGCCTAGGCCAACCGGTTTCTTAGACTTACATGCAAAAAGATCATGATTGAGTGGTTCGGCTCTAGCATCTAACCTGTGACTAAGAGGGCCATATCCTCGATAACCCATCTTCTTGACAAAAGTATATCCTCTCCCATAGGACTTAGGAGAGGGGGAGAAATTTTCATTGTGCCGGTATTTCTCCTCTTTGTATATCCAATCTTGAACAGCTACTTCCTCTTTTTCATCTTGTATTGGTACTGAGGATTCAACAAACTTGTCAAATAGTGTCATTGCTGAAGATGATGGTTTCATCTCCTGTGAAGGCTTTCCATATGTCCTAGGGGAAACAGGAATCTTTGCAAAAGAGTCAAGTTGATACCCCCCCATGCCAAGGTCTACTGACTTAAATTTGTTTTGACAATCTGCTAAAGTTGTTTCATAATCCTCTACTGCTCGGTTAAGAGGGACATGAACATTAGCCGAGATTGAGTTAATTGATAAGGTGTTATCCCCTGGTATGCAAATTTCTGTTCCATTGTAGGGGAACTTAACACACTGGTGGTAGGTAGACTGCGACCGCCGCATATCATGAATCCATGGTCTACCCAAGAAATGTTGTACATGCAAGGTCCAAGAACAACAATTTGAAACAAGATATCTTTTTCAACTGGGCCAATCCTGACAGGAAGGACAGCCAATCCCTTAGAACTTCGTTCTGCCTCATCATAGGCCTTTATGGTGATCTTCTTTCTGGTGTCGATCACTTGCTCTGAATAGCCCAAAGTTTTTAACAAATTCAAAGTACATATATTTAACCCAGCACCCCCATCAATCAACACGCGCCTGACACGGGTTTTATGAATCATGACTTCAATGTGAAGGGAAAGATTGTGTGGATGGCTTAGGGATTTGTCATCATCTTCAGAGAAAGAAAGGTAATGTGGGCTAGTAATGTGATTCACCATGCCTTGGAATTGGTCTATAGCAATGTTGTTGGGGACATTTGATGTGCGCAAAGCGTCCTCAAGGATCTGCTTATGCCTAGGGGACAACTCTAGAAGCTCTAAGATTGAGATATGTGCTGGAGTTTTCTGTAACTGATCTACAAGATTGTAGTTTGGTTTGAGAGTAGTGGCGGACTTTATAGTGACATTCTTGGATGCCACTTGCTTGGATTTGTTGGATGGACCTGAACTAGGCCCTCTGAGAATAATAGGAGCTTGACTCCTGGTAACAGCATTAAGGGGTTGGGAAGATAACCTAGAATGAGGACCTCTCAGCACCACAACAAGTTGGTTGTCAAAAATAGGGGGAGAGTCATAACCATGCGGGTCCTTACTCCTTATCATATTAACACTTGGCTCCACAACTTCAAGCATGTTTATCACATTTTTTGCCGCTGTATAGGTGTAGTTGATTGCAGCTTTGCCATTCCGTGATTTAGAGGTTTCCCCCTTGTCGTAATTAGGCAAAGGTTCCTTAAAAGCCTTATGATCAGCATTGGTATTTAGGCCATCAACTTGAAGCTTTCCACTTTCTATAAAATCTCGTAATTCATATTTTACCAAATGCCAACAAGATGGTCGCAAGCCATTATGAAATTTACAGAATGCCTTGTCATCCCACCAATGTGGCTTAGGATCTGGAATGTGAAATTTGGCAGGATCCTGAGGATGTGCCAAGTTGTTAGCAATGAGAGTTTTGAGAATATCCTCATATGTGTCACCCAATTTGGTAAATTGCCGCTTGTGGTTTTTGGGCCTTTCCTGATATCTTGGTTTACTTTCTTGTTGTGGAGGTGCATTAAGCTTCATTGCTTGCACAGCCTTAGTCAAATTAAGAACATTTTGATCTCTTGATTGGGAAGAATCCACAACTCCATCATTGACAACTTGTTTGTTTTTGTTCCAATTGTTGTTCTTCCCTTTATCCCTATTGTTGTGTTGACCATTGTTGGTATTATTGTTATGTCTGGTCAAAATGCCTTGTTCTTTTAGAACATCCTCAATGCAGCATGCAGTTTCAATCATGGTATGAAAGGAAGTGAAGACTATCTTTTTGATCTCATGTCTCATTTCAGGCACCAAATTACTAACAAGTATGTCAATCTTTTCATCCTCATGGATCGTCCTAGGATACCGAGAGCATTGTCTCCTCCACCTTTGCAAGAAGGTAACAAAGGGTTCCCCCTGATTTTGTTTCAAGTTGCATAGGTCCAACATAGTAACAGGTCTTGACAGATTATATGTGAAGTGTTGAACGAATCTATGAACAAGTTCTCTAAAAGTCTTGACAGGAGGAGTGATATTGGTAAACCATTCCATTGCTTGTCCTTTAAGACTCCTAGGGAATAACCTCATCAAATAGGAGTCATCTTGATGGAATTCAAAGCTCATAGTATAGAACTGACGCACATGGTCGTGTGGATCACCACCGCCATCATATTTATCATATTGTGGGAATCCCACCCTCTTTGGAAAATCTTTCATACTCACACTCTTGTCGAATGGATTAGGACAAATTGAGTCTAGTGAGAATGAGCTCTTAGGTTGCATCATTTTCCATCATTTGGTTTATTTACGGATTTCTTCCTCTTGAGAGGGATTTGCTTGTACTTTGTTGTCCACATCAAAATTATAAGGGACTCCCACCCTTGTTGATTAGACTTTCCAAGAACTTATCTTCGTTTTGTTCCAAATACCTCTCCACATACTGTTGGAAGATAGGCTCTTGTTGTATTCGCATGAAGTCTTGAGTATCAAAATCATAATGTGAGCTACCACCTCCATGTTGGGAACCGGGATGTACATGTTGGGAGTGTGGTCTTGAATTTCTGGGAGGAGTTTGCCTCCTATAGTGAGCATACTGAGAGGCCCTTCTTCCTCTAGGACTAGGAGATCTAGAAGGGGTGCTTGACCGCCTTCTACTTCTTGGTGTTCTGGAAGGGGTGGAGGGAGGAGAATTATGTCCATTGTTAGCACCCCTTGTATTGTATTGTTTGTTTAATTGGTGGGCTAACTGCCTATCTTGCTCCTCTTGAGTGAGTTTCCTTTGTACTTCCAATAAAGCTTGGCTCTCTTCCTCAAGTTGTCTAAACTTTTCTTGCTTTGCAGCTTGTTCATCTAGAAAGGCTTTCTTTTCGCGTTCAATTCTTTTGAGCCTATCACTTGTGAACCTTGAGGTATGTTGAAGTGGTGAGCTTGGTCTAGACTGTTTGAACAAGTCATTGGTATACGTTGTATTGACATGAGCATCACGATGTTCATTGTCTTGGTCTTCATATTGTGACCATTTTTCTTGTTGAGCTCGTCTCTTATACCTTTCATCCCGTTGATGGGCATCCAAATATCTTGTATTAATGAGGGGTCAACCAAGTTGATCATCATGAGAAGAATTTCCAAATATCATGTTGTTTCTATGTTGTTCATAGATATCATCAAGATTTTGATCCATGGCTTCCCTCTCCCGCCGAGTGACAGTATAACTCATATCCATACCTGAGTGGGAAGGTGCTGAGGGGGTACTCAAGTCACTAAAATGGCTCTTTGGGTCAAAATAGGTTTCAGACTGACTCCTAGGTGACTTGTCAAATATTGGTTCCTTTTCCTTTCTCTTTTGACGAGTCTGAACTAGGGGTAGTTGGTTAAAGACTATCTAAGGTCGCTTTCCTTGGCTCACTTGATATCTTGTTGTGACTGACATGAAAGGGAGAGTTCAAGTAAACAGAAAATTCTAAGAAACGTCAATACCAGACTAGGATAGTAAAAGTTTTCTCTTGTCCGAGAGAGATGGTGAAATAGAACTGTTGCAAATAGGTGCAAACCAACACTGCCACAGAGGTGCTCAATTCTTGGGTGAACACCCTAGCACATATGGATCAGGAGGATGACTTACACAAATTGTACTGAGTTTGAATTGTATGAAAATGGGTGGACAAGGAGACTACCAGCCCTCTCCAAGTGTGTTATCAAAGAGTCTAAAAATTTATCTATTTGACAGGAACAATTCCTAATTTGCCAATCTCAAGCAAAATCGCTTATGAGATCAAGGATCACTAATTCAAAAGGTCAAGGACACATAAACCCTAAATACAGAACAAGTCTCTACAACTAGGACAAGTCATCTAATCGAAGAACTCAGTATTTCAATTTGTTGTTTATTTTCAAAGATCAAGCAAGTATATCCACATATTTTGATCAAGCACATAGGTTTCAATCAGACAAGTTGTGATACAAAAAGTAGTCGATAACAGATCTATCAAGGACAAAGCAACTTGATAGTATCGGGGGAGTCTTGTTTGAAGATGTTTGGACAATGTTTAAGACTCAAAAACAAACACATAGCTATCCCTACTAAAGAAAATGGTGAGAAGTCAAAACCTTTGCCCCATTGCTTATGCGCATACGTGCACCTCACACAGCCATGTCACCCCCTAGAGGGCGCCCGTGTTTTTGGTGTTTCCAAGGACTCAACAGTGTACGTTCAAAGGTTACCCTTGTAGTAGGGGCCAGTGTCGCAACCGCCTCCAAACGTCCAAGTGTATGCCTATGATGGGAATCTGTGTATGATCAACATACGGAGAGATTCTCCCCCCTCCTTGCGCAAAGATTATGAATCCTTCTGAGGTGAACCTGCAGGGCAACTAACTAAGAGGTTTTTACTGCTTCCGTTTCACAATAACCTTCTGCCTTCCTGATACGTAGTCACCGCAGCACACCAACACCTGAAAATCACACACCCCCGCAAGCAGGGCTCGGAGTGGCGCCGCTCAGTGCAATAAACAGAGCTCTTCCATGATGATTGTCCAAGTCATGGAAAAGAAGTTACTATGGTCTTGGAGTCTTTAGACTCAACAAGACGTTCTTTATTATAGTGAGGTGGAATCACCGGCGATAGGTGTGTACTCACTTGGGTCATTCCCGGAGGTTCAACTTCCGGCAGGCCCTCTAAAGGTGACACTAGACATGGCTTCAATCTCGCTCGATTTCCGATTCCTCCAAAAAGGAGAAGAGCATACCTCTAGCCCGCCTCCTCACTCCAAACACGCTTAAACAACCTTTAATCACCGAAGCTAGTTACCTCACCAAATCCACACGCTTTGGTTTCTCGATTCTCTCAATGAGAGAAGAGCATAATCCCCCGTGACGAAAGTGAAAGTGCTAAAGATTCACTACCTTCCTCCGCTCCCTAAGAGTTCGTCATATTAGTAAGATCATAAGGAGCCTGGATTTGTCCATGGTCATCACCTCCATGTAACAAAGAGCCAAATTCCCTACTCACTATCAAAACTCCTAAGAATTTTAACGAAGCCCTAATTAGACTATGTGAATTGAAAAGCAGGAAAACAAACACAATGTTTTTTTTAAATAAGATCTTTGACAAGCATAAGTGTTTTTTTTCAAGTCTTTGTCATGTGTCCTGCAATCAAACCGTTAGTGTGTTTCAAGTTCTCTGACTAATGTCCTGCAGAAACTGTTATGCTGTGAAAAAAGAATTTAGAAGAACCATAATTAAAAAAATCTAATTTAATCTAGTCAAAATTTAATCTAAAAGGAATTAGTTAACAAAACTAAAATTAAACTAAATTAATCTAATACTAAACTAAAAATTTAAAACAAAACTAATCTAAATTAAAAAAATTAAAAAAATCTAATCTAAATTAAAAAAAATTCTAATCTAAATTAATAATTCTAATTTAAATTAATAAAGTTAAAAAATCTAAAGTAAAAAAATCTAGTTTAAATTAACAAAGTTAAAGAATCTACTTTAAATTAAAAAAATCTAATTTGAATTTTAGAAACTAAAAAAAGTATCTAATTTAAAAATCTAAATTAAAGTCTAAACCAAACTAACTAAAAATTAAACTAAATTAAGATTAAAAACTAAATTAAAATTAAAACTAAACTAAATTAAAAACTAAAAATTAAAAACTAAATTAAAACATGCATAAAAATCTTCAAATTTTATTTCTGAAAAATCTGTTTATAATGAGTAGATAAAAATAGAAACCCAGAAATTTTTTGAAGCAAAAAATAAAACCCAGAAATCGTTTTTTGATCCAGTAAGCAGAAGATGAAAAAAATAATTTTTTTTAAACATTTAGCCAAGTGAAAAATGACGCGCGATGGTTTTTGTGTGGCTATTTTCTTCAGATCTGTGAAAGAAATCAAAAAAATGAAAGATACCCAGATCGGATTTTGACCCTGGCTACAAAACCCAGAAATCGTTTTTCCTGCAACTGAGTGGAAGCTGGATTAATGAATCAAAACTAAAAACGAAATTAAAAACTAAACTAAAAAACTAAAAATTAAAAACTAAATTAAAAACTAAAAACTAAATTAAAAAAACTAAAAATTAAAAACGGTGGGCGCCATAATGTATAACTGAAAATATGTTATACTTCTGTGAATCCTTACATGCAAGGATACTCAATAATGAGTCCTTGCAAATCGATTCACAGCTCTCTATCCAAGAAGAGCAGGGATTGATATTGTGGCCCTCAGATTAACCCTGTTACCCCTGCAAATACAATCTCAGAATGAGAGATTCAAAGAGGAGAAGCAAGAATGTCAATCTCCATGAACCCTGTTCTTGCAATGCAACAATGAAACTAATCTAAATGGTCAGAAATGTAATAAAACCAAACTAATTTTATTGAAATGAAACCACCCACATGCAATGCTTCATAAATAAATTATTTTGCAAATTAATCTACTATGAAGATTAAGCTAAAATGTAATATTAAACCATATGCTCTAAAAAATAAGATGCTTATATAATCAAACTAATGTAACTTCAAATGATAAAATTCAAATTTGTAGCATAAGTCCTGATGTAAAAAATTGCGGATTCTCTTTTTGAAATGAGAATGAGAGGGCTCATTTTATAGGCTTAAAGTGGAATTGAAGGCACCATAAGCAATGTGGGATAAATAGAAAATAGAAACAAATCCTTGATTGAAATTCTTGTTCTCTTCATCACGATTCCTTTGAGAGGATATTCTTACTGTATTTTAATTTAATTTTAAGATGATAATATCTCTTAATAAAAATAAAATAAGATTATGTAATTAGAAATGAATATTACCAAAATAACAAAATTATTTAATTAAAAAATAGATTTAATTAAATGTTAATCATTTTATTTGGCAATATTAAATTAATTAAATAACATTATTTTATTTATTAAAAGGGATTTATTTCTTCTGACTAAATAAAATTAATGAAGCATTCAAACCTCAGGGAAAATTGAAACATTTGAAATAGTTATGAATTGACTAAGAAATTTGATTTGAAAATGCGACAATCATTGATTCAGAAAGTTGATGTTGACAAATTAAATAAATGGGGCCCAAAGTCTAGGTGACCATTTTAGGTTGCATACAACTATGCAATCAAAGGATTGTTCTTCAAAACTATGTCTTTGATCCCTATGTACTTTTATAAGAATACTGCTTATGCCTTATAATCATTGGTTGATCTTTATGTTTGACCTATGTGGTATTATAGCTTCATTGGAATCATCACATTCATCCTTGGCCTTTGGATATGGTGGTATCACTATCTTTTAGTCTTAAGGATAACTGATCTTTAAATGATGCCCTCATTTCTCAGTCCCACTTTCATTCATTTGACAGCCATAAGGCCTTGTACTTTGTATATGGATTTTCACTTCGATGATTGGTACCTTGATTGTCCTCTTCTTGATAGTTTGGTATTTTCATCCTTAATCTAATCATTGCTGACTTTCAAAATTAGATTGTTGATGGCTGACTATCATGCACTGATTTGTGGCTTTGGGATAATCTTTTTCAAAGTTCTCATGAGATTTCTGTTTGCATGACTATCTATATAAGACTATCATTATTATTTTACTTTGGAGTTATTTTCCATTTATTAAATATTATCCATTATTCATTTGTATGCAAGAGTTAAATGCTTAAGCATGGTACAAAATCTCTCAATTTTTTAAATGATTGCTTTGGTTTTTCTTTATGGCATGTACAAAAAGAGTTTTTGTGCAAGGATTTTTTTGAGATCGAAATTTAGAAATCTCTAGCATGTTTACACTAGTCATGATTCTTAAGAATGGGGTGTTGAAAAATTCAATAAGAATCCAAGCACAAGCTTGAATCTTTAAATTATTGAAAACATGTCACACAAACTACACACAAACCACTATGAAGAATACAAATCCCAACTATATTCCAAGATTGAGCATGTGAATAAATATATAATACATAGGACTCTACACAGATATATAGATGCATAAATCAAATATATGACTTGTCAAAAAGGTAATGAGTTTAACTCTTAAATCACTTACAATCAAGAGGTGAGCTAACTCAATCTAAGAAATGAAGAGTTTAATTGTCAATCAATAGACGAGTTAACTAAATATGACTAAGAAAAAAGTGGTTTTGACCAATCAAATGCAATAGCCAACTACAATAAATAAAGGAGCAATGATATAATAATAGAACTTGTGCACCTCAAGTCAAAGTGAACACATATTTATTAACAAATTATGAAAATATGAGAGCATTTCTTTACCTTCTTTATATGATGCACAGAGAGAGAGAGGATCCCTTTCCAAATGAGGAAAGATTCCTTAAATAGACCAAACAGGGAAAATGGTTGTTGGAATATGTAATAAGGAATAAAATTAAAGATCCTAGGAAATTGATATGATCATAATTTAATTGATACCACAAAATAATATTGGTGCCCTAAGAAATCAATATGATCCTAAAAAAACCAACAAGCTTTACAAATACAAAAATGACAATTCAGAGTGACATTGGTTGTTTTTATGATTTTTTATTGTAAAATAGAGGAATAGAAACTAATAAATGGTCACTTTTAGGGTTTTCATTGATGTTTTTAGGTTTTAATACTATTAAAACATTTTTTTTAATGTTTTAAAAGTGTTTTTCACTTCCAAACTTGTGTGTGCCTTGTGGATTCCTTTGGGTACAATTTGTCATGTCATGGGACAACTACACATACCCACAAGGTATTGATGGGGAAAAGGCCATGACATGGCCAACCTGTTCTAGAATTTATGTCTCCTCTCCTCTTCAACCCATTATATTTTACAATGGGATGTAGAACATAAGGATCTAGTAGCATAGTATAACTACATAGAACTAGTGAGAGTTTCTTTGAGCATGTGGAATATTATGAAGTATGAGTCTATGTATGCATTATTAGTCTCCCTATTATGGACAGGAAAATCAAAATAGATATTGGAAAATGACCATTGGGAAAATATAGTTTTTATCTTGGAATTTGTATATTTTTTAGCAATTGTGTTGAATATTATTACAAAATTGCATGGAGATGATGGAAGAATATAAAATTTAGATCTATGATCATCATGAATTAAATTATGATCATATTGATTTGTTAGGATATTTACAAAATAATTAAATCAATATGATCAAAATGCCACATATTAATATTGTTTCCCTCTACTGTACTACCCTCTACAATGTTTCCCTTAATGAAAGAGTATTATTGCTTCGCTCTAAATTTATGTATGTTTGAGAAGGTAGACAATCATGTTAATCAATTAAAGTGACTGCCCATTCATATTCAACAATTATCTTGGTGTAAATTTGAAGTTTTTAGATCAAATTTTATTATATTCGGTAATATTTATGATGTGTGTAGAATTCAATTGTTTATCAAGGGTTTTTATTTAAATTTAAATTTGTGTTCTTGTCACCTTCTCATATAGATCAATTGCAATAATTTTTAGTTGATTTCTATATTTTTGTATTTGTGATTATTTTACTTTTCTTCTTTTTGTGTTTTTGAACATGTAGCATTCAACATCATGCCCAAGAGATGAGAAAAGACTAACATTAGATGAAATTGAAGCTAAAAAAGGAAGGAGAAGAGAAACACATTTGATGCAACTTCACAAAGAAAAGAAATTGAACCCCATAGCAGAAGAAATCCCCATGAAATCTAAGAGAGATTTGTGGAATTGTCATCACAAAGTGAAGTTCAAGGAGCACCATCTACAATATGTCATGTTCAAAGTGTATCAACAATCACATCTCTAGTTGAAGGCAGACCATCTACAACATGTGGTGTTGAAGTTCTACATCAACAAACACGTGTCTACTTTAAGACACTCCACATACCACATCTCAAGTTGAAGGTACAAAATTGTTTACATATTAATTTCAAGATACATCATCATTTTTATCTCTGGTTGAAGGTACACCATCTATCCCCAATGTTGTTGACATTCTTAATGTTGAGGCAACTTAACCTTTAAGAACTCCTATATTTTTGCATATAATTCCCAAATATTTGATTGATATTGATGGTAATATTTTGAAACCAATGGTTGATAAGATTCCAAAGTGTACTTGTCAAAGATATGCGAGGAGGATATGGAGATTATTTTTTGAGAAGCTAAATGAGGCTGGAAGATGTCAACTACTTTTTGAAATGATGAGGCAACTAAAATTTAGGTCCATTATGAAGATACTTGGGCTAAGAACATTAGATGACTCAAGTGAGGAATCGATTGTAAATAATCTAATGAGTACATATGAGAGTGTGGGTTCTATCTCACACACAAAAGATAGTAATGCCACCTGACATGTGATGAAGCCAACATTGGTAAGCAATCAAACCAGGAATAAGATGATCCTTTCAAAGAAAATTAAAAATTTGAAAATAAGTATATCATCGGTGCTGTCATAATAGTGGTTTACAATTCTTGAGAGGAACGAATTTTAGCTAAAATCACATATTTTTAGAAAATATAATGATTTAAGCCTTAAAAAGTTCCATTTTAAGGATTCCAATTGAAGAGGGTTTGATCAAATCACCTTAGATCAAACCCCCTTGGATAGAACCACGCTAGTTTTAAACCATACCTATAAATGCGTCTCCTTTACACCTATCAAAATGCTGATAAAAAATCACTTTTGATTTAGATTTTGGGGGATCAAATAAATTCATTTAAAATTTATTTCAAACGATTATGGTATTCCATAGAACAAGCTATCCAATGAATATAATTTTAATATGTTTTGGTTTTGTTATGCATTTGTTTTTTAAGTTTTATTAAACATAGGTTTTTCATCGAAAATGAATTTCTTTGTTCTTCACATGTGGAAAAATAGAAGATTATCAAAAAATTCAAAAATATGAGTGCACCAGATATTGAAGTCCTTGATCCAACAAAAAATTAAATTAAATTTTGACATATACAAAAGTTATGCTATACCGCTACTGTGTTTGAATTGTAATTTGTTTGACTTTTGAAACTTGATTAATGAAAAAATATCATTCAATAAAACCATCTAACCAAGTGGAAGCACTAGATATCGAGTACAAATCTAAATTTGAAAGAATTAGAATTTTTATCCTTGATGGAAAAAAAAAATTTATGCTATACCTAGCCACTTTTAAAATATGTTGTTTTCTGAAAAAAATCTATTTTCGTGGGAGATGGAAAAAGAAGTGCAATTTGATTCCAAAAAATTTTGAAAAAATATTTTTAGAATCTACAACAAAATTTGATGAGAGTCTAGTTTGCACCATCTTCAAATTCCTCACGTTTAGCCACTATAGGTGCCCCGAATGTGAAGATTTAGTTAAAAATAATAATTTTAGTGTCCGGGCACAAAATTGTAAACCACTATTATGGGATCACCCTCATCTCTAATGAGAGCCAAAAGAAGGTGTAAAAGAGTGGAGGATATAGATTAACTTGAGATATGGGAATTCTCTGGTAGACTACCATGGAAAGATTAAGAAATTGTCCAAGCATTCATTCTGAACATGTCTTTTGTAATCTAGCTAACTCTTTTTGTTTGAAAGGTGTTTCAAGGTGGTAAGTAGTGCTAAAATTGGGTTCGGTACCTAATGTAGACATAATAGAGATGAAAAACCTAGAAGTAAACAACTTACCTCTATGTGAAATGATCACCTTAGGCATCCCATGCAGTCTAATGATTTCCTTTAGGAATCTTGTAGCTAAGAGTGGGGTGTCATCCTTTACATTTCTTGGTATGAAGTGTACTACCTTGATTATTTTATCAACCACTACCATAATACTATCATGTTGATTCTAAGTTTTTGGAAAACCTCACAAAATCCATGGAAATTACTAACCCTTTGTGCCAAGGTAGATCATGAGGATAGAGGGTTCTTGCAGGATGACAATGCTCTGCTTTAACTCACTAGAATTCAAGATATTTGGTGACTTAAATGGCTATCTCCTTCTTCATTGTTGACCAAAAATAATTTTTTTTTAAATTTTCATACATTTTAGTCACCCCCAAATGTGCTTGATAGGGAACATTATGGCCTTCTGTGAGGATTTTCAATCACAAACCTCCCTCTTTTGGTACATAAATTTGATGTAGGTAACAAATAAACCCATAATTTAACATATCGTATTGAGCTGGGTTAATTTTTTACTACACTTCCCACTTCATTTGCTGAAAAAGGGGTCTCGAGGTTGCATTTTTTAATTTTTTTTTGGAAATTCAAATTTTAGTTGAGTGATTGCATCTAATCTAGACCTACACCTTAAGGCATCTGCAAATCAATTTTATTTTCCCTTAACATAAGAAATATTTATTTCATATTTGCTTAGGAATTCCAACCATTTCTTTGTTTTGCATTCAAATTAGGTTGTGTGAATAGATATTGGAGTCATTTGTGATCAATTTTCAACTTAAAGCGTTTCCCTACCAAATAGTGTTTTCATACCTTCAAGGCATGCATGATTGTAGCTAGCTCTAAGTCATACCCTGCCAAGCCCATGATCATACGTTTGTTTTGCATTAGAACTCCACTTAACCCATCTAGAGAAGAATTTTTCCATACTACAAATTCTCTTTTCTGGATCAGGCACTTGCAAGATTGGTGTGGTTGTAAGAGCTTCCTAGATTTAATTGTTGAAAAGAGACATTGCATTTCTCTATCCATTCAAACTTCTTTCCTTTCCATCGAACGAAGTTTATGGGGTTGGCTATTTTTGAGAAGTTCTCTACGAACCATCAATAATACCCTGCCAAGCCCCGGAAACTTCTTACTTTGACCACATTCTTGGGGATAGGCTAATCCATATTTTT
This sequence comes from Sequoia sempervirens, assembly GCA_007258455.2. Classification (NCBI taxonomy): domain Eukaryota; kingdom Viridiplantae; phylum Streptophyta; class Pinopsida; order Cupressales; family Cupressaceae; genus Sequoia; species Sequoia sempervirens. The sequence goes on along the minus strand of VDFB02164709.1, from coordinate 16,644 downwards.
TCTTATACCTTAATTGGATCCACTACAATTACCTAGTTTGGTATGATATGCCCGAGTTAATGTACCTTGGGCTGAAAGAAAGAACACTTGGACAATTTTCCTTACAATTTATGATCTCTCAGCCTTTACAAAATAATTCTCAAATGCTCCTCATTTTCTTGCATATTTTTAGAGTAAATTAGAATGTCATCAAGGAACACTAACACAAATTTGTCCAAGTAGTCATGGAAAACATGGTTCATGAGACTGATGTAAATGGAGGGGGTATTTGTTAGGCCAAAGGGAACTACCAAGAGCTCATAGTCGCCATAACTAGTTTTGAATGTTGTTTTTGGAATGTCTTCTTCCTTGATTCTTAACTGGTGATAACTTAACCTTAATTCTCTTTTGGAGAAGATAGAAACTCCCTTCACCTGATCTGATATTCTATGCACAACCTCAAGGGGACACACTAGGTCAGATTAATCCTTCATTTTGATGAAAAACACTAGGGTTCCCCAAGGGGGAACACTAGGTCGAGTTAATCCTTTTTCCATTAGATCTTGCAACTGCATCTTAAGATCTTGTAATTTATTCATGGTCATTCTATATCTGGCTTTTGAAATTGGTTTAGTCCTCAAGACTGGATCTATTGCAAAATCCATCCATCATTTAGGAGGAAATCTTGGAAATTCTTTGGGAAAGACATCATGGTATTCCTGGAGGATTGGATGATCTTCAAAGCTAGGAGTTGGGTCCTCACTGTCCTCCTCTACATTAACTACATAGATTTTTCTTCCCTTCCTTCCTACCCTCTTAGCTTCCACGGTTGAGATCATTCTTAGCACTAAAGGTATCTGGATTCTCTGGAGAGTCACAAGTCTCCCTTGATCATCTAGACATTCAATCTTCATATTGTAGCAATCCAACCTAGCTTGATGCTCCCAAAACCAATCCATTCCTTGGATGAGGTCATAGAATCCTATCTGGGTGATGCATAGGTTTACCTTAGTCTTAATAATTCCTAACCTAATTTCAGCTCCACGTAGACAAAACTTGATCTTTCATGTCTTACCTGAACCAAACTTAACGTCCATCTCTTGTCAACTTAGACACTTATGATAAATTTTACATTTTTGTATTAGACTAGGAGATATAAAGCTATATATGGCTCCTAAATCTACCAAAATAGAAATGGGTCAAAAAATGTACCTTGGATCTCTATTAGGGCTCGGCATGTTCCTTTGCTTGGTGATTATCCACAATTGCATAAATTCAAGTGGTGGGATTAGTGGTCTTGTTCATGTAGTGGTCGCCTCCACATGTCCAACAACCATCAACCAATTCTCTTTTGACTTCCTTTCCTCTCGTGGAGTCAACATGAGCTACTTTCTTGGATAATTTTTGTCTTTTTTCATCCTCGTCTTTCCAAATTTATAACCCTCAATTCTCCCTATAGTTTTCACCCCTCTTAAACTGTCGAGAAGCCTTTCCTAAATAGGCTTAGCTTCCTGAAAGTATTTATGTTTATTATTCGAGGAGTTGTAGGAATGAGCCTTTTTTTTGCATTTTTTCTTGCTTTTCTGCTTCTCCTCAATGACTAAGGCTACCTTCACAACTTGGTTCAATTTTTTAGGTTGAGAAATATTTTTGGCATACAAAATATTTTTATTCAATCCCAAAATAAAATTGTTCACTTGATCCTCTTCTTCTTTCATGTAGTACACATGTCAAAGTAGGTTTATGAACTTGGCCTTGTATTCTGATACCAACATTACCCAATGACATAGGGAGTGAAATTCAGTCATCCTTTAAGCTCAGTGATGGGAAGATAGATACTCCTTATGAAACCACCTAATGAACTTGTCAAAAGTTAGCTGAATTATGTCATAATTTTTTTATTTATACCAGATGGTCCCACCATAGCAAGGCCTCACCTTCTAGCTAGTAGATAGTGATTCTAGCCTTAGTATTAGTGTTTAGTTCCAAAAGACCAAAATATTTATTCATCCCCACTAGCCAAGCTTCAGCTGCATCTCTACCCCCAGTACTCTTGAACTTAGGTGCTAGCATATTTTTCAATTCACAAATCACTGGGTCCTTTCCCACACCTCACTATTGATCTTGTAGAGAGTGACTATACATGGGAATTCTAGAGTTGCTTTCATACTCCTAATTTATATGCTCATTTTCCTCTCTACTAGGCTCTTCAGTTCCTATGTCATTGTTGTGGCTAGTTCCTTGCTCCTTTTTCCTTGTTAGATCCTCAATTTTTTGGTCTTGTGATGCTATCTTAGCACAAAGAGCGTTCAATTCAACTTATAACTCTTTAGGTATAGTAGGAGGTGAAGACATCGCACCCTTACTCACATATAGCATTTTTGCAAGGCTAGGGATCATTCCTCTCCTTATAGACCTCATTGTATCAAATTGATTCTACAAGATAAAGGAGAGTATTATTTAATTTTATTTGTTCTCCATTTAAATCTTGTCTTTTTATCAAATTTAGAATTATGGTGAAAATTCAAGAAAAAATATGATTCACAACATTTAGGAATCCATTCCATTTAATTCTCAAAATCATCATAACACATTATTTGTAATATATATATTGATATATCTTCATATTCATCATTAGTAGTTAATATTTGGTACATACGTACGACGGTGGTTATTTAATACTAGCTCATCATCTTATACATAATTTCAATTACAGAGTAGGTTCCTCTTGCTCTTCATGTTCTTCATCATCTGAGATTCCCACAATTATAGGCATATTTTCATGGACATAATTGTATTCCGCAATGGCTTCCTTAGAGAGAGTTGGAGCATTATGTCCACAACCAAAAGGGAAGTCCCTAATTTAGCAAAGGGTTTGATTTTTTTGGTTTGGTTGTGGGAATCCCTTTGGTCATTCATGACTATTTTTTGGTTTGGCCATTTACATTCCTTTCTAGAATTTCAATCACTTAATAGTTCTTCCAATGGCTCTATGTCAGACATGGTTTTGATTTCAGTTTTTTGCCATGCAATAGTAGTGGTCTTGGATCCTTTTCGTTTATTTTGTCAGGGATTTTTTTGAGGCCTTCTTCTTTCATTTTACATTTTTTCCATGACCCATGACCACCATTTCCAAACATTCCTAGTAGTGTAATGAAGGAGTGAGCAACAAGGTCTTAGTGTTGATTTCTAAGCCTTGATACCTATGTGACGACAATTCCCCAACAAAAACTAGAAAATAAGCCCAAATTGTTTTTTATTTCAACATTAAAATCATGATATCAAAGATTGATATACTACCACTATGAACAATAAAATTTTATTTCCAGCAACAAGTTCATTTACCATTCATACATATAGCCAATCAGTCATTAATGCACTAGTGATTGGAATAGAAAAGCCATGAATTAAACCCTAAAATAATAATACTTGAAACTTACTATAATTTTTCTACAAGGTCATGTGGACTCCATGTATTCTACCTACCTTAGGTATATTATAGGGGTGGAATATGATCCCCCACGTGGATTTAATCCCTATCCACCCCACCAAGCAAATTCTATTACCCAAGATGAGAGAATTGGTAACTATACCATCTTGTTGCAAGGAAGGTCAACATCCTAATGACCATTTACCCATGGTCTTCCAACCTTGATAATTTAAGATACCAAAACCATTTATGGTTATTCCACATCAATGATACGATGTATGTATAGTGTGCTACCTACTTAAGCTTTATTATAAATTATTTTCATATAGTCCAATGGAGGACTAAGCAAGCAAAGTGGTCCCTCGTCGACATGTTGTTGGATGCAAGGCTGACATGCTCCTAGAGGAATCACCTAGGATGGATAGGAATAGCCTAAGTGTTACAAGATTACCACCTCCATGTATGCCCTCATAGCCCGTCCTACTCCATCTATTTCTATAAAATTTAGTTCTTGCACCCAACTTCTCATTATAACTAAAAAGAGGTTCCTAATGCGGAATAAGTAGGAGGTTCTTGACTTAGAATAAGAAGGTTCTAAACTCAATTGGTCACCTCAATGTCCAACTACCCATTCTAGTTTTGGGATTCACGCATGGTTAAAAAATTCATTCACTTCAAAATGTATGGTTGTTACTCAACCAAAAGGAGGTAAGTATTATCTCCCAACTTAAACCATTAAGGTAATCAACATGCTATACATTAGTGGCAGTTTTTTACTACCATTTCCTTGGCTCCAAAAGGTGTTGTAGCTATTTTAAGTTTAATTTCAGCCATGAATGAACTCCAAAAGGTGTATATAAATGAAGTATTACTCACTTCTACGCTCATTCTGATTGAAGGTAGTAATAATTATCCCTTCTCCATTGGTAGCATACAATCAACTCTCTTAGCAGCTAACGCCACATTGCATAACATATAATATAGTTATATGAAACTTATCTCCCCATTTCTTAATTCCTTAGGCTTTTTTATTGTTTACTACAGATTATACTAGGCTATATCAGTTCGACATATAAGTTATTATATCCAGCTCCATTAGATAACTCCACTTATTCAACTAGACTAGCAACATGTGACAAACTAAGATTAGTATTAGTAAAAATTTACTGTTATGTTATTTTCTGAGCAGAGTCATATTTTAGTGCCTGAAATAAATTGTGTGTGATAAATTTAGAGGGTAAATTAAAGAAGGTTGAATACTTATAGCTTATATAGGAGCAGCAATAGGATTTAAAAATTCATAGTACTCTATAAAGATTGCTATTAACAACCACCCCAGTTTGAAAACCCCTATCAAAGTACAAATATAATTTTTGGTTGAGAACACACATTCTACTCTTAACACCAATTATGCTTTACAAATTGTTTTATCAAATAATTAATATTAATATATAGAGTGTTATACTTGTCTAGTTCCATAACGAATGGATTAAAATGGGTTAAGGATATTATTATTTTTCTCCTTAGCATATTAAATAGAAGTAAAGGCTATGGAAGAGATTTAAAACAAATAGCTATAGATATCACTGAGAAAATATGGTGTTCCAATAAAAATAAGCAGATTCTTCAAAATTTAGCTACAATGCCTTATTTTCATCATTGGTCAAGACTATGGCTCACTAGGGCATATAAAGTTTTAATATTTATTTATCTACATTGAAGAACCCTACAGATTATATGATGTGAACCATCAATTTTAGGGGTGTTCCTATGTACTTCTCTTACACTCTTAGGATTTTTCAACTTAAACGAGAGAGATAGAACCCAAAAATTGAGGTGATTCACTCAAACTAAGCAATGTATGATGTAATTATGAATAAATGAAATTATCTAAATGTAGCTAATTGATATAATTGATTGATTATGAATACAAAACTAATGAAATATGCAATATTTCAAAACACGGTGTGATATGCAGAAATGAACTAAAAACATAAAAAAATTCAAACATAAATGAATGAGACTAAACAGACTGCACCTGGAAGTTGAATGTTGATCGTGGAAGGTTTTGGAAATTGGAAAAATTCATTGTTGATGACCAGTGGGACTCATTCACCATTGATGGCAAATCAATCCTACTTTTGGTAAACTGCCCTAAAATTGGTTTCTGACTATTGGGAACCGAATTCTAACAAAATTAAATTTTCCATCCTATAGGTGGGAATCATTCACCACTGATGGAAAATCAGTCCTCCTCCAAAATTCTACAAATTCAAGGGTCAATTCTGTAGGTCTAGATCTGCACTTGTCTTCTTGTTGGGTTGACGTAGTCAAATATGTAGAAAATGGGTTGAATGTTGTCTTCAAGATTGAAGTAGGGTTTGTTTGGCTTGAATCACTTTGATGACATGTTGACAACCTTTCAACACCTATTTCTTTGCCAGATCTACCTACAAAACCTACAAACAAACATGCAAAGAGGAAAAAAATGGTTAAGGGTTAGAGTATAGGGATTTTCCTTAGTCAAATCCCACTTTGGTAATCAAACACTTGATAAAGAAATGAAATGAAAACAAGGAAGGAATGATGAATAAACAACATGCAAATTTCCTAAACTCACCAAAACCTTATTGTAAAATTCTAAAGATATGTCAATGGTTGCTCCAAGATGCTTGATATTTGCTTCATCAAATAATGTAATGATGCTTTGAATGGAAGAATGTTAATTGATGGTGTATGAGTGAATGAAAATGAATGGGTGTTAAAATGGATGGAAAAACACTTATTTATACACACTTATACCCTAATTACCCAATAATATAACATCACATGCCGACATAAGGTCTTAATGAATAAAAACCTAAAAGAAATTTTGAATTATTTTGAATTTTGAGCCAAGAGGGACTCATTCGTCACCCATGGTGAATGGGTCCCACTCTAGCCTTGCAAGTGGGTGTCGGGAATTAAGTTACATTTAATGTTGTTTGTCAGGTTTGAATTAAAAAATACACTTAATTAAGGCCTATAAGTGCATAAAGGGGCCAAATAAAGCATAAGAAATGTGTAATTAGTGATGACAAGCCTAGAAAAGCGTGAAATCTTGTTACAAGACTTTACAACACTTTGAAATAGGACTTGAAAAGGAATAAAAAGGTGATATTTAGATTAATTATAATAAGAAGAGTCTATAAAAGTGTATAAATGTGTTACAACACTTCACAAAACCTTCACAAGACGTCATAATTTGAATATTCAGGACCTAATGTAAATGTTTAAGTTACATTGCAACATTAAATCAAAGAAAAATAGGTCAAGCATCATAGGAAAAAGGACTAAGTAAGCATGAAAATGTCAATGATCCATTTTTCTATGGTACATTTATCCCCTACTTTAGTGAGAGGATGAACTTGCTTCAAACTCACACTAAAGTAGCCATGGATATCGAGAGGGATCCAAATGCATGTATGTTAGAAAGATGGAAATACAATGATCAAGATGAATGATCAAGCCCCCAGGATGAAGATCCCATGGAACACTAAACATAAGAACAAAGGAACACACAAGAGAAAGAGAGAAAGAGAAGAGAAGATGAAAAGGAAAAGATAGATCAAGCTTCGATTGTTTGTTCAGCTAGTTGTTAATCAGATCTAGGTTGTTTGTCTAAAAAGGAAAATGCATACTCAATCTACGGCAACAGAAATCATGGTTGTTTGTTGAGTGAGAAGGCCCAAAAGGTGAGAAACATATGCTTGGGGGTATGTGTAGGATCATCATGGAAAAAATAGGCCCTTAAGTGGCAAAAAAATTAGAAAAATTAGAGTTAGGAAACTTGACGTAAAAAATTAAATATGTTATCTATATTATTTCAAAAATATGTAAGAATAGAATTTGTAGCAAATTGAATGTACTTTCTAAACTACTAGGGTTTTTTTTTTTTTTTTAAATCTATTTGGTGAAAATTTGAAATTTCAATGCAGTAGTACTTAAATTTCATGGAAAAAATAAGAAGTAGGTGTCTGTGTCACCACCTATAACCACAATAAAATGATAAAAAAGAATTATAAGATTTTAGACATAAGTAGAGGACTCATGTCCAAATGTGATGCATATTTTTTTTTCCAAGTAAATAATAAATTATGAATTTTTTATTACAACTTTTAGAAAATATAAAAAATCATACGTCTTACCACCTTAACTTTGTCAAAACATTATGAAATTCAATTTTTCTTTTTTTAATCCTATAGTATGTGAAGCATAGAATGTGATACATGTTTTGGATTCGAAAAATGTGATACTGTTTGAAAGCTATAGATTTTTTTCAATCAACCTATCAATGAGGACTTTAGTCCTAATTTAAATAGAAAATGAATAATAATAATTTATTAAATTCAATGTAAAGAATAATTTATATTGATGAAAAGTTGAGAATCTCCTTTAAAAACCCTTTTCATTTCATCAAGTTTGGGTAAGAAAAATTCATCAGCCACAACCCTACAAATACCCATCATATCACCACTTTTTGGCCCATCATTATCCTGCACATACCCTTGGCTGGTATGTACTCACAAACACATAGGTGGCTATGGAGAAATTCATGCCTCAAAATGGGCTTCCTGCTCAACCATATCAAATTTATACCTCCTGATAACTTTAATAAGGTGCCACAAATGAGAATGTTGGTTCGTGCTTCATGAGACAAGCAAAGCTTCGTATGCTTAGAACTCATGAACAAATAGGATGGTACCATAGGCATGCAAGATATGTTATGCAAGGTGACCATGCGAATGCAAAAATATAAAATGTAAAAACGTAAAATGAAAAATATGTTAAAAGGAGTCTTGTTAAGTTCATGCAAGGTCTATAACTTAGGTAACATCGTGTCTAATGTCTCCAAGAGAGGACCGATCAAAGAATAGAATATTCACAACTTAGGGGATGTAGTATGTTTCAACAGGCCACCAAGAGGAATGTAATATGCTATGATAGGATGCGCTTATGAAGGACATCATACCCAATGACATCCATAAAGTGAAAAACACATTGTATAAAGTAACAAAGCTACACTAAGAACTAAGAATGCAAATGACTAATTCCAATGTATTACCCCACTTTAAAGGAATTTCTACACACCATTTTGTGAGTAATTACTTTAAAGTAGCAAAATGGAAAATGAAAAAAGAAAAAAAGGCATGAGAGCCAACTTGGAAAGCCCCTATGCCATGTCATAAGTTTCCAAGTAAGGTTGTGGCATGTAAACGAAAAGGAAAAAAAGAAATAGGGGTTTACCCCAAGAAAGGAACACACCAAACAGATAGGGGATCTATAGATTTGGGGTCAGTATGTTCATTGCTGCAATGTTTTTATGAAAGAGCTCAGAACTAGAAGAATGACACAAAGATAGCGAAAAATAAATAAAAATAAAGTTTTTTTGGGTCAACATGGAAGAGACATTGCACTCTCAATGCTTTGCATCATCCCCAAAAGGAGAAACATAAGAAAAAAGAAAAAGAAAAATAAAATTCAAAGGAAAATCTTTTGGGTCAACATGAAGGAGTTTGGTCTCAATGCCTTGCATCATCCCCAAAAGGAAAAACACAAGAAAAAGAAAAAGTAAAAGGGACTGATTGGGTCAACACAGAAGATACATAGGGCATATCTATGCTTTGTGTCATCCCCAAAAGGAAAACACAAAACAAAAGTGAAAAAAAGGAAATGACCTTTTGAGTCAACATGGAAGAGACATAGGGCATCTCTACACTTTGCGTCATCCTCAAAAGGAAAACACAAAACAAAAGAAAAAAAGGAAATATATGACATATAGAAAAATAGAGGTACAAATAGAGGAAGTGCACAAAGAGAGAGAACATCAAAAACACATTATAGGGGAACACGATACACACATACAAAAGAAAATGTAAAATGCTAGTAATGCAAATACAAGTCCACTATTAACCAATTTATTGGCTTCTCAATCTCGAGGGGTATAAGCAGAAGGGAAATAACACAGTTAAGAGACAAGGACAAATGCATTACTAAGAAAAGGCTAACAATTTTGTGCCCCCACTAAGTGTAAGGTAAGAATGAGCCAAGATGGATGATGTGAAGGATCATGCAATAGTGAGAATGAAGAATTCTACAACTTTTGCATGATAAGGGGGTCTGGTTTAGGGAATTATGGGATGATAGGATAGCAATCGGTATCAGTGAAGTGATACTTGTTCAGTATGTCCTTTAATGTTTGACATTCATCAATTTGATGGCCAGGAACACAATGATATTTGTAATATGGTATGTTAGAATTTTTAGGACAGATGACCAACCTGTTCATAGGTGGTAATAGGATAAGACCTCTGTTTAAAATAATTTAGATTTTCCTTTCACATTAAGGTGGTGTATGGAGAGGAAACTTTAGTTTTTTCAATTTATAAGGTCGTTTACATTTACTAGATGCACCTTTTTCATGGATTGAAGGATGAAGAGGACCCATAGTGATCCTATAATCCTTCTCATTAGAAGTATGTAAGGGTTGTTCAAATGGAAGGAGAACATTCAAGTCAGGAGGGGAATCAAAGATCATTGTGCCATCATCCCAAAGTATCCAATATTCAAAAGGAGGCTTGTTTTCATGAGGAGGATCTTGATATCATAATCCTATTGTTTTCTCATCATTTATATTTTGTTCAAAGAATTGGTGAATCTCATGTTCAGTGGTTGTGTCACATCCTTGTTTTCTCAAAATAGTAAAACCTTTGGCACATGTTTCTTCAAGGTTGATTGTTTTTTTTGTAACTTTGTTATCATAAAATAGTTTAGGAGTTGTGGTTGTTGTATCTAATAATTTTGTTGTGAGGGTTGTAACATATTATCTTGTGGTGGGTTAGGAGGATTAGGGTGGTCATTTATCGCTTATGTTAAGGGAAGAGGTTGATTTTCTTTGTTTTCTTCCATTTGTGACTGATGATCAAGGAGATGATGACAACGCCTACACTCCCTAGGACTGTGCTTCCATATAATTTGATGTTGAAGTTGCGTAGGTGTAAGAGTGTGTTGATCCATCATAGGTTTTATTTCTTCCTGTAAAGGATGAACAAAAGGAATCGAAGGAGATGGGTCAATCACTTTCTCTTTTGGTTTATAAACTTGTTTAATGCAATGTGGGATGATGGGGTTGGTTTCATTATCTCTTGGGCATTTAGATGGTGAGGGTGAGGTGTTTATTCTTGGTTGCTTGTGAGATTGCATTGTTTGTTTAGGTTTGGAGTCTTGCTGAAGAATTGTCCCATCTAAGATAAGCTTGGCATAAGTGGATGGCGACATGTGGCGAAGTGACAATTTGGCTATTTGTTTGGTGTTGAAATTTTGATAGGAAATGAAAAATAAATCTTTGTGAGGGGTGATGGGTTCCATAGGTTTAGGCCAAAAGGATTCTAGGGAAAAATTATATTTAGAGGAAAATGGATTAAAGCCACTATGTTTTATGGTAAATATCTCATTATCAAGTGGAAATTTCAAACATTTGTGAATTACTAAAGGGACAAAATGCATCGAGCGAAGCTGAGGATGGCATATTTGTAGATGAAACTGATCTGATTGTGGAATGAGAGAGAATGTTAATAAAAAGTCTTAGGTCCTATCTGCTGTGTAAGTACGATCGATTGAATCGTAGAGCATGCAAAACCAATATGTGTTTTAATCCATGTTGTTGGTTTTTCATAATTATCTTGATAGAGATCATGTAATATCGAAAATTCTTCCATGATCACATTCTCACCTAAGGCGAGATCTATTAATATCCCATTGGTGGGCTTATCATAGATGTGGTCGACTATGTAATGAGGACCATTAGGAAGGTTTTTAAGTATATCATGAGAAGAAAAAGTAATATCAAGAGAATTTTTTTGTGTGCCTTATGAGGTGTAATGTCTATCATTCACACCATTTCATCAATAAGATTACTATGTATAACAGTTGGAGTAATATCATGTAGTTCATCAATTGTACCAAAATTCATCACATCATTGTTTGAAGATTCACTCACTTTGAAAAAGGCACCCAATTGACATCAAAATGTGCCACACACGCAGAACCAACACCACCAACAACAACAACATCATCAACACAAAATTTTACATCCCACACAACAACTTCTTATTTACCCACCACCCTGCCCTTATCAACACTCAGACCCCGATATACACACCCACTTCTAGTTGTTGCTAGAGGAGGAGAGGAAACCTCAACCTCCTCTTCTTTTTTTTCCTTTCCCAATACGGTTCTAGTCCATCTACTTGGGGTTTTAATTGCCAATGGCACCATAGATATCACTTCCTCATCAGAGGGCAGACCGTGATTGAAGTGAGGTAAATACCGACAATAGTCAGAGTCGGTCTGGGTTACATCATTAGAAGTGTTGCTCGTAAGGTCAATGGGAAAGTGTTGGCATCCAAAGGAGCCATGCCCATACCTTATTTTCTTATAGACACTAGTAATAGAGCACACTGACTGCTTGCCTTTGTCATCTACCAGTTGAGCAACAATTTCTTGGAATTGTAACCTTATACTACATCTAGTAGGCACAAGCCTGCCCTTGTCAACCAAAGCACCTTCCTAAATAGCAAGACCGAGCTTTTGTGAGCTCAACCGAACATACCTCCTTACTGACTTACTCATTTTCTCTTGTTAGACAAGCACTCAAACTTGATTAGACTTAGCCTAGAAAGTGTACTCACTGCTACAAGAATGACACAATTAGCAGTTAATTCCTCTTGTATTTATTATGTGAGGTAATGGCAACCTTCATCAATGCTTAGAAAAATTCATGTGCAAACATGGAAATTTGGTGGCATATGTCCTGTCACCATTTAACTTGAGTTGCATGAGAATCCACAAATCACCCTTCATGATTGACAACATCTTCACATAGATTGAGAGTGACGTGACTACACAAGCAAGGAATAATTCATTAATGCTTCACCAATTATATGATAAAATAACCACCATGTTCCTTTTTCCAACTTTGAATACTTCTCGCTGATCTCTTGAAGAGTTGGAAGATCAAATAGTTTGATTGGGATGAGCAACTAATTTATTTCCTTGATCATTGACACCCACAATGGATAGACGACCATAATCAATGAGGTCATGTACGATATGCTTGAGACGCTTGCATTGTTTTGTGTCATTTCCATTTTGGAAATGAAAATGAAAACAAGCATTTAGTTAAAGGTGGGGTTAAAGGCTTGGTAGGGTTAAGGGTTTTGACTATAGGAAAAGTGGTCATCTATTATTGTAGCAATTGATTCACTATGATATGGAGGGTATTAGGTAAAGGGGTAAATTGTCTCTTCGGTTCCCCATAGGTAAAGGGAACAGTTGCTTTAACGAAGACCACTTGATTAGGCATAGGTTGACTTGGTTGTGGAGGGGAGGTATTGAACTGTAAATATTCTCTTCTTGGTTTTCTAAAGTTCTATGTGTTGTTTTGGTTGCTTTGTTCAGACTTCTCAGCTTGGGTAGAAGTGAATTTTGAATCACGACTAGTAACTGAGTTGTGGTAGTCACAAAGGGTTGTGCACAAATGCATGAAAGAAGGGAATTTCATCATGGTCAAATTATCATAAATTTGAGTTTGCAAGTTTTTAATAATAATCTTTTGGAGATGTGAATCAAGAATCTTGACATATACTTGAGCATACAATGATTGATAGCGTGAAATGAAATTAGTGAATTTTTCATCCACATTTTGTTTACACCTCATTAAATCAGCCATTGTCTTTTTGGCAGTCATATGGACTTGGAAATAACTTATAAAGGCATCAAAAATTTCATTAAATGATCCAATTGAATGATTACATAAGTTTGAAAACCACTCCAAGGTAGTGTCCTTTAAATTCCTAGGAAATGATTTGGCTAACAACTTATCGTCAAGGACAAAATCACTGCATAAGGCTATATAGGCATTGACATGATTAGTAGGGTCTCGTTTAGCTTCGTACTTCTCAAACCTAGACATCTCAATTCCTTGTGGCATCGGTGTTCTTAAGATTTCCAAAGATAATGGGCTACTACGAACATAGTAGGTGGGTGTCGCATTTTGGTTTTGGTTAATGGTGGATATTTGTTGTTGCATGGAAGAAATGGTTTGGAAGAGTTGTGTAATGAGAGGGTCAATGTAAGTGGTATGAGGTGGAAGGGAGAATGGTGATGGAGTGTATGTGGTGTTAGGACAAGTGAAGGGGACACTAATAGGGGTGAAGGTGGTGGAGGATGGAACATTTGATGCCACAAAAGAACTAGGAATTCTAGTTGGAATAAAAAATGGAGTCACATGACTAACTTGTTGCATTTTTGTTGTAACTTGAGGGGTGGTATAGGTAGGTATGGATGCTACTATTGAAAGAGGAGGAATGTGAGATCCTCCTTAGCTCACAACAATGTTTGTTGGTTGAGATGTGTTAGAGGCATGTTTTGTCAACAATTTTTTTTTTAACATCTAAGCCCTCATCACTTCTAAGCATTCGATGGACGTTGTTTATAGTTGGAATTGCAGTGGTGGAAATATTTTCAAGAAACAATCTATGTTGCAAATGTGTTAAATCCTCATGAATGTTAATGACTTTATCTTGCGGGAGTGAATTAATGTTTGTGTCAACATGCTTTGAATGTGAAGGTAAAGGTGTACTAGTCATAGTATCCATGCCTAATGCACCATTTTCCATACCAAGAGTAGGATCTCGAGACAACCCAAGGTCCAAAATGAGTGGTGTTATCAAGGGATGCCATGAGTTAGGAACTTCTTCTCACTAAAGTATTATCAATAGGGCGCCAAACAATAATACAAGTACCAAAAGGGGTGGGGTTAATGCAAATGCAATGCAATATAGATGTTCAAAATGAAAATAATAGAAATTTTGTAAACTGAAACAAAAAAGTAACAATAGAAAAATAAAATGCGGTAAATGCCTAGAGAATTCTTGAAAATACAATTCAAAATGTGCAGCTGGACTGATTCAACCAAGGTGGCGAATGAGTCCAGGGATGAGATTTTTTTGTGTTTTTCAGAAAATTTAAAATGATTTTTATGCTTTTCATATGCAAAATTTCATATTTTTTGAATGTTTAAAGGTGGAAAAATGAATTCTATATGAGATGTTCACTAATGCAAATGTGTAAATCCTAGGATACAAAAACAATGAAAAAAGCTAATACAAATATTAATTCTATCAATTCTAGGATGTGAAACCAATGCAAATCAGAAAGAGGATGTTCAATATGCAAGTTCACCAAAATGAACCATCAATTTTAGGGGATTTTTCTATATACTTCTCTTGCACTCTTAAGGTTTTTCACCTAAAAGGAGAGAGATAGAACCAAAAAATTGAAGTGGTTCACTTAAAATAAGGAATTTATGATGTAGTTATAACTAAATTCAATGATATAAATGCAGCTAATTGATAGAATTGATTGATGATGAATGCAAAACTAATGAAATATCCAATGTTTGAAAACATAGTGTGATATGCAGAAAAGAACTAAAAACATAAACAAATGCAAACATAAATGAATGATACGGAATAGAGTGGACCTGGAAGTTGAATGATGATCCTAGAAGGTTCTAGATATTGGAAAAATTCATTGTTGATGACCAGTGGGACTCATTCGCCACTGATGGCGAATCAGTCGTGCTTCTGGTAAACTACCCTAAAACTGGTTTCTAATTGTCAGGAACTGAATTCTGACAAAATCAACTTTTCTAGCCTCTAGGTGGGACTCATTTTCCACTGATGTTGAATCATTCCTCCAAAATTCTACAAATTCAAGGGTCAATTTTGTAGGTCCAGATCTACACTTGTCTTCTTGTCAGGTTGACGAAGTCAAATCTGTAGAAAACGGGTTGAATGTTGTCTTCAATCTTGAAGTAGGATTTTGTTGACTTGAATCACTTTGATGACTTGCTGACCACCTTTTGACACCTATTTCTTTGCTAGATTTTCCTACAAAACCCACAAACACACATGCAAAGAGGGGAAAAATGGTTAAGGGTTAGAGTATCCCACTTTGGTAGTCAAACCCTTGATAAAAAAATTAAATGAAAACAAGGAATGAATGATGAATAAACAACATTCAAATGTCCTAAACTCACCAAAACCCTATTGTAATAGTCTAAAGATATGTTAATGACTACTCCAAGATGCTTGATATTTGCTTGATCAAATGATGTAATGATGATTTGAATGCAATAATACTAATTGAAGGTGTACGAATTAATTAAAATGAATGGGTGTTAGAATGAATGGAAAAACACTTATTTATAAACACTTATGCCCTAATTACACAGTAATACATCACAGGCTGATATAAGGTTTTAATGAATAAAAAACTGAAAGAAATTTTGAATTATTTTAAATTTTAAGGCAAGAGGGACTCATTTTCCACCCATGGCGAATGGGTCCCACTCTAGGCTTGCAAGTGGGTGTCGGGAATTAGGTTACATTTAACATTGCTTTTTGGGTTTGAATTCAAAAATACAATTAATTAAGGCATATAAGTGCATAAAGGGGCCAAATAAAGCATAAGAAAGGTGTAATTAGTGATATTTAGATGAATTATAATAGGAGCTTAGAAAAGTGTAGAAATGTGTTACAACACTTCACAACACCTTCACAATACATCATAAGTTGAATATTTAGGACCTAATGTAAATGTTTAAGTTACATTGCAACATTATATCAAAGCAAAATAGTTCAAGCATCACAGGAAAAAGACCTAAATAACCATGAAAATGTCAATGATCCATTTTTTTATGGTACATGATAAAATGGTAAAAGTTTCAAACAAGCACCTAGATTTAATTTAAAGACCATAAAAATCATAGTAGAGGCTTTTGTTCTTTAGTTTGAATCATTATGCATGAGAAGAAATAAATATAGGGAAGAAGATCCTGGAATATAGCATCCCATTATTGAGGTGTTTGTAACTTGAGCTTGTTCAATCACACATGTTGCTCTATCCTTGCTCCACTACTCAACTCCTCACTCTCCCACCCTTCCTTCTTTGTTTTCCTCTATTTTCTTCACTGTGAAAAACTACCAAAGTGTATATTTAAAGAGGAAGGGGTTAGGTCTTATGCAAGCGTGTTTTTTTTGGTCAAGCTTTGTAATTTTGTACCCTTCAAAGGGTCACCATCCTTCCTAAGGGTAGGATATCCATGGTTCCACCATTCCTCATCAATGTAG
>VDFB02164708.1:0-20847 GCA_007258455.2 Sequoia sempervirens | reverse complement strand
CACATCTCAAATCTATGACCATTGATCTTCTTTGAATGGCGCCAGCCATCTTCACCAAGGAGACCGGGCCCAAAAACATACCAAACAAATTGTTGAAGCTCTTCAACCCATGTGAATAAAATAATAAGCAATAAATCAACACGAGCGCACAAGGAATGGCTGGGATCAATTCTTGATGATCAAACAACTAGCACAAAATCCTACTTATGCACATGCTGTCAAAGTTATTTTTTATTTTTAAAGGGGCCACCTCTAGGAAGACAAGAACTTGACCCACATAGGATGAGTACTTAAGGATTTAAAATATTATAAAAGTAAGCCTCGACCATAGCAAAATTCAATACTAAGAAGGGCTAAGGTGATTGACAAACCTAAAATGAGGGGGCCAGTAAAAACAGCCACCTCAACAGCATAAGAGGTAACTTAAACAACCGGCAACCAGGAATATCGGGTCAATGCAATTTTAAAACTACCAAGGTTTTTTCAAAGCTTGTAGGACAATTTTTAAGGGTTTTAAATCATAAGACCCTAAAACATTTATGAGGAACACAACCCAAAGCCAAACATAAGGTTCCAAGCCAAATTTTGCACAATTATAGACTGGAACCAAGAATTTTTTTAAGGTTTCCATCAGTGGCTCCTGTTGGGGACACATGCCTCTCATAGACATGTCAAGATCCTAGAATCATTGGTTGAAGTAGACCAAGAAAAAAAAGGAAAAAACAAAACAAAAAAAACCAAAATATGTACAATTTTTTACACAGGCCCCAAATACCTAAAAAGGGAGATCCAATCTCCACTTCATCTAAAACCTTCTCCTAAGGTGAAAATTTTGAGTATGCACTATGTAATTCAACCAAGCTTCAATTCTACCTTGGTGGCACTAGGCCACTGAAGCTTAGAGCTAATTTTTGCCCCTGTCAAAAACTAATCTATTGAAAGAGTTGATTTCCTTCAACCCACATTTATCTTTACCATACCATTGCAGCATGTATATCCTTCTACTTATAAGTAGGAATATGTGGATACCCTTCGAGTCTTAGTATAAATTTTGTTACTAGCACTTTTCCCAATTTTTTTGAGTATATCATTGCGAGTGTAATCTTGGTCATTTTGTATTGTATTATTAGGCACAAACTAAAAATTGTTATCATCACATGACATATCTCTATACTGAAAATAATATTCTTTTCTCTATATTTTATTGTCATCCTCCACTAAAACATCTACCAACTGAACTGGGAACTAAAAGTATTCATATTCTTTCAAGTAATCAACATCATTATATTCACCTTCATTTGCAACATTTGTATCAAATGTGAAACAGTCATATATAACATCCTCCAAAATCTTATCAATGTGTTGCTTTGTTTGTTCAAGGCCATATTCTCACTCTGTATCAAATGTATCATCAGAGTCTTCAACAAAGTGTGGATTATCTTTGCACCAATAAGGGTCACCATTTCTCATCTCTAGTGAAGATGGAGGCTCATCAAACAATGGATTTTCCATTACACTTATTTTTGACATAAAAGCCTCAACCTCCTTAGCATGAAGGTCCAAATCATCATTGCACTCAAAATCATTGTAAAAATTAGAAGAGAAGATAGACACATTTTCAACTCCATTCCCATCCTCAAATTGTTTAGTACATACATCTAAATTTTTTTCCATGTCCACATAATTTGCGATATCGTGGTCAGAAATCTCTTCAAGCTTCATAGCAATGTTACCCAAAAATGGTGGTATCTTATTACACAAATTTTCATCATAATGCATAATCTAATCATCTGAGAGTGAAATTATGTCATCCACATCTTGCATGCTAATGCTATCCTCATCTAATATAAAAATTTCCAAATTTACTTCATTCAATCTAGTATGACTAGCAGTATAACAATCAACATGATCAGTAGTTTCTATAAAACTATTTTAAGAATATTACATACAGGACTCATACCCAAGACAATCTATTGTTCTATTAATCCATATCCTATATGAAATTTCCTTCCCTGAACTTAGCTTTCACTTAAAACCCATTTGAGACTTAAAAATATGACCCTCTGTAATGAGCCCTGAAATCCCTTTTATAGAACAAGGGAGCAACATGCATCAGAATCAATTACATTTACATTTTATTTCATTTGAATATCATTTGTACCATAATTTGAGACATCCTTAGTTACATGCACTCATTGGAGAAAATGGAAGAGTAAAAGACCAGATTCCACATCCCTTGCATGAAGAAATGCCATCTCCTCAAAAGTCATAGTTTTTTGTAGTAGCGTTGAATCCTCGTCCTTGTTGGCCAAAGAAGATTCTCCACTCGTAACCCTAGCAAAAACCTACATACTACCTAGAAGATACCTACATGCCACCAATGTGAGGAAGTTTGGCACTTCTCCAACACACTAGCCTAATAAATTTCCACATCAGCACTAGAAAAAAAAAATCACATGAATGTTGAATAGGAAAATCCTAACAAAAGGGCCATGGTGTCATCAAAAAAAAAATGGGGCAGAGTCATCACTCTAATTCATTGGCCTTAGAGGATACTAGCCTGTGTCTTGTTCATGGTGGAATTGGAGGAACCGTCACCATCTCCTTCTGAGATTCCTCAGAAGGCACTAGAGAGAGGGGGATAATAATCACCCTCTAGGTCAATGTCACCCTCACTGTCTGAAAGGCTATTAGAAACCTCACTAGGAGAATTACGTCGTAGATAAGCTTGAGAATACTTATGCTTTTTCTTCACCTTCTTCTCATACTCAACTAGTTTTTTCCCTTTGAACTTGACCAACTCTTCTGAAACAGTTCAGCTCTTGAGGCAATAATTACTCCTAACACCATACTTCTTGAATTTCCTACATCCCCTTCTACTCTTTGGTGTATCAGGAGCTCCTTGTGTATCAATTTCATCCTTTGGAGTAACTTCCTTAGACATAAGCAAACTCAATCTCCCAGACCTTCAAATTGGCCTAACAAACTCTCCTGACTTACTCATCTTATCAGTGATAAGAACTAGAAAACCTTCACCAATTTTTCTCTTAGATGCAATTTTAGAATGAAAAATATGGCCATCGGTCCTCCTTATATCAAGCCATGCAAGTATGCCAACCATTAATACTCAAAGAAAGCTTGAGTGTGAGAGCTGACAATAGTCTAATTTGATCCTTTTAACCTCAACTGTTGATTATGTTTTTAAAAATAAATCAACAGATAGATTGTGGGTGCAACTAATTATGAACCAATTTTAATTATGCTTTTAATTCCTTTTCTTGATTAGAAATGCCCTAAGTAGATATACATCCACTCTGTACACATATTTCAACCATATACTTAGCATTATTTAATTTTTTTTGTGCTTTAATCGCCCGCTTACTCATGGGAATTAATTCACTTGTATTTATTCATAGAAAAATAGTGGGGATTGATCATGATCTGATCTCAAAATATCATTTCGTACATTGCCCTACTTTATTTTCACCTTCCCACATGTATCAATAATTGTCAGTACTGATAGCCAAATTCTCAAACATGTGCCTCAAAGAATAAACATGAAAAATGGAACCTTTTGGAAATAGTAACCTCTCGATCAAATTTAGCAACCTTCCAACTCCATTAAAGTCCATCAAAGTACTTTTAGAATGTCAATGTGTCACTTGGATGCTCGCCCATTACAGAATATGGTACTCAAGTAGGGCCCTCACGGGATGGTGGGGGTGGTCAAGATTGACCTACGTCATCCGTCATCGACCGTCGATTTTCTTCCTTACTCAACAATCATGATCATCAGAGCTTGCCTAGTCCCACATAAGTGACAGGTGTCACTCAACCTACTAGCTCGTGTGATCATCCTTCCTTAATGCATAATATGGACGGGTGTGTGGGGAATGGTTTCTGGTGAGAACACGTGTTACGACATCCATCATTAATCTTTCTTCAAACTACGCTCACTATCTTTGTGGAGACACTAGTCCTACCATCTGATAGAACACGTGGCCATCGCTCGATAGCTCGTTTGTTTAAAATAATGTAAAATAAACCAACACAGGTGCATAGGGAATGGTCAAGATGTGGCCACATCTCAAATATACAATCGTTGATCTTATTTGAATGGCGCCAACCATCTTCACCAAGGAGACCAGACCCACCAACATACCAGACATGTGGCTAAAGCCTATCAACCCATGTGAATAAAATAATAAGCAATAAATCAGCATGAGCGCACAAGGAATGACTTGGATCAACTCCTAACGATCGAATGACTAGCACAAAATCCTAATTCTGCACATCTTGTTAGAGTTAGTTTTTTAAAAAATGGGCCACCTCTAGGAAAACCAAAACTTGAACCATATAGGATGAGGACTTAGGGATTTAAAATATTATAAAAGTAAGCCTCAACCATAGGAAAATTCAATACTGAGGACTAAGGTGACTGACTGACCTAAAATTAGGGATTTGGTAAAAACAATGACCTCAATGCCATAAGAGCTAACTTAAACAACCAACAACCAAAAATATCAAGTCAATGCAATTTTAAAATGACCAAGGTTTTTTCAAAGCTTGTAGGCCAATTTTGAAAGGTTTTAAATCATAAGACCCTTAAACATTTATGAGGAACACAACCCAAAGCCAGACATAAGGGTTTAAGCCAAATTTTGCATAATTATAGACTCAAACCAAGAATTTCTTAAGGGGTTCCATCACCGTACTAGCATCCTGCAATGTCTCAATGTTCAAATAATCATTTCCATGCATTTTTTCCACTCGTCAACAAGTTTTTTTAGTGGTAACGACCCAGAACACCCTATAACCGCTCAGGAAGCTTTTTTTCCATCTTTAAAATTTGTCTTTTCAACTTATTTGACCTTCTTCTCCTTGTTGGCTTCCATCTTGGACATTCTCCTATATTTATCTTACTATATTGTTTGCATAGCTCTCGTTACAGCTTGTTATAGGAACCTCAAGCTCTTAAGCTTTTACATCACTCTTGTGTTCTCACAATACCCTCTACATCACTCTTGGCTCTTGCAACTATCTTGCTCCCTCCCTTTGGCTTCCCTAAGCCTTGTAGTTGATACCTTGCTTATCTTGTGCCCTTGAGAATCTTGAGATTCCAATGTCCCTTATCTATTGCATATATATTTTGTGATATAGGTTTTCCTCCTCAAGCAGGGATTGCTTTTATCACCTATATTTTGTGATACCGGTTCTCCTCCTTGAGCAAGGTTTGCTTTTATCACTCATCACATATTTTATTTCTCTCTATCTATCTGGCTTTCCATGGAGATGGGAACAACAAAACGAGGGTTTTTCTAAGGAAAACCACTATAAAACCTAAACATTTTCTCCAGATCTTATGCATGTAGGTATTGAAGACATTCATTTGCTGGAGGCTTCATTACTTGGGTTGTGAGAAGTATCTATCTCTTATTCTCTTACTTCATCATTTATACTTTACTATACTTTAGTTCCATTACATTTTGTCATTTTTCCTCATTCTATAAGTTCTTAGCAATCTAATTGTTAGTGATCATTTATCTATTTTATGTGATATTCTTGATTTTTGGTCCATACGAGACACCAACACACCTATGGGATGTTAGCATGCCACACTTTCATCCTTATTCTATTTTTCCATCCTTTGGCCAAGAGCTCGTCAGTTTGTCTAGAAAACCTTTGTGATTTACTCTTTTTGATTCTAGAACTCTCGCTTTGTTCCTTTAGGTAGTTTAGGGAAATTCACCCCTTGGGAATCTCTTGTGAATAAAGGGACTCGTGAGTAGTGAATACCCCTTCTCTACATGACATAGTATTAAAGAGTGTCATGCTCTAAAACAAATCTTCAAAAGGTTTGATATCATAATCCCTTAAAGCATGTCCTTTCTCTCCTTGCCATGTAATGGTTGTAGAATCCAAACATTCTCACTATTACAGGCTTTGCATTTATTGTAAATCATTTCAAAATGCAAGGAGCTCCTTCTCATCACCTACCTCAGCTCATTCTTGTCTTGCACTTAATGGGGGAAAGAATTAGATAGCCTTGTCCTAGTAATGCATTTTTCATTATCCCTTTGGCTAGTTGTCTTTCTTTCATTTATATAGATCTAGATTGGGATGTAGACAACCTGCTATAGGTTGATTCACATGTGCCTTACTAGTCTTTCCTTCATTTTCTTTTTTATGTTCTTTGTGTGATTGCATGTGTGTAATGTAATCCCCTATGATGTTTTGTTTGATGTTCTCTCTCTTTGTGACATTATTCTATTTGTACCTACATTCTTCTCTTTGTCGTTAAGCTTTTCATTTATCTTTTCTTTGTCTTGTGTTTTCCTTTTGGGGATGGCATAAGGCATTGAGATATTTATGTCTCTTCCATGTTGACCCAAAGGATTTTCCTTTTACCTTTTTCATTTTTCTTTTGTTTTCCTTTTGGGGATGACACAAGGCATCAAGATATTCATGACTCTTCCATGTTGACCCAAAAAAAAATTCTTTGTTTTCGCTCTCTTTGTGTCATTCTTCTAGTTCTATGAGTATTTGGGGAATGATGATAGTTTTGAGCTCTCTTAAAAATATTGTATCAAGAACATACTGACCCCAAATCTATGGATCCCTCATATATTTGGAGTTTCAGTTTAGGGGAAACCCCTTATCCTTTTCATGACATAGCTTCATTTGGAAACATATGACTTGGCATAGGGCTTTCCAAGTAAGCTCTCATGTCCTCTTTACTATTAACATTGATCATTTGCTACTTTAAAGTAATTTCTCATAACATGCTGTTTAGTAATTTCTTTAAAGTGGGAGCATACATTGGCATTATTCTTTTGCATTTCATGTTTCACTGTGCAATCATCTTACTTCATACGATGTGTTTCTTCCACTTTGTGGTGACATTGGGTGTGATGTCCTTCAAGAGCATGATCTCTCTTAGCATAGTATATTCCTCTTAGTGGCCTGATGCAACATAATGCATCCCCTAAGTTGTGAATCTTCTATTCTTTGATTGGCCCTCTCTTGGAGAAATTAGGCACAATGTTTCCCAAGGTCTTACAACATGAATTCAAGAAAAACCCCTTTCGAACATTTCCCTATGTTTTGCATTTGTGGTTTTGGTTATGTGGCCACCTTGCATAATACACTTTTCTTTTCTTGTGAACCATCTTTGTTTTCCTTGGAACAGCATCTGACTTTTGTTGTTTTTAAGCTCTCAAGGGATTCATTTTGTGTGGCTGTAACAAAGTTATTAGGAGGTATAGCTTTGGTTTAAAGGTTGTCCTGGAAACTTAAGCAGGCATGATTCCCTATCCATAGCAGCAGCAGGCGCACCCAGCCGTGTGTATGGCCGTCTCACCCTCTTCCCATTACTCTCACCGGAGGATAAGCACAGGGGAACCACATTTGCGCAAAGTAGGTGTATGCATTTTCAGACAGCTTCGTCCAGTCCACATGGCTTCCAGAAGGAGGAGGAGGAGAGAATAAATGATGGCCTCGGTAATCTGTAATTATCGATTGAAGCTTGATCACCGCACTGTTTTGTTTCCTCTCTCTTGCTCCTTTAAGCGATTGTTCGGCGCGTTGGCACTTTCCATATATCATTTTTCACATAAGTATTCCTTTTTATTTCCTATGTTGGGGTTTCCACCGGATCACCGTCCGCAGAGGATTACAACTCTCTTGATCATTTGTCATCCTCTTTTAAGACTTGGTACATTGGACCCCCTCTTGATAATGTGGTGGTCACTGGGCCGGGATTTGGAAGCAAGTTCTTCCTCTCCCACTTCCCAAAGTGAGCCGTCATAATGACAAAAAGTACCCTAACATAGCCTTGATTTAGTGTTCATTTACAATGTGTTCCAGCACATTCACACATCAGGACTTGGGCCCTAATGAATTAAATGAACCAATTTTATATTTAGGGTTTATAGGTGTTGGCGCACACACTTTCCACTTTAATAGGGTTTCGGTATGGCCCAGAATTACTTTTATGCTTTAATTGGACTTATTTTGCATCCAAAAGCCCCATTTATTGCATCTTTTCAAGGATAATCCCAACAGAGATCAATACCCAATCATAATTTAGGTGTTTCAGGCTTGAATGGCCCAGATTTAATGATTCAGGACTCCTTACTTTATCTAATTTTGCATCGTTTCTAGCATTTTTAAAAATGTGTCCCATAGATTCAAGCCCTAATGCGTCCATATACCCTTCAGTCTGATTCTTGTTATGGCTTTAAAATTAAATTTAATTCAGAGTATTAGTGGTTACATCCTCCTAGATCTATGTAGAAGCCCTTAGTGTTGTAATTTGGGAGGTGGAGCTTAAAACAGAGTATAAATACAAAGTTATTCCTCATTTTCATCCTAACAAAACGATCAGTAACTTGGCAGTGTTCATGCATTATAGAGATTTGGTTCGCAGCATTCAAGGGTTTGTAGAGCATTCAAGAGTCTTCAAGGCTGATTATCTCACAGTGTTTTGGAGCATTATTCAAATTATTTAAAGCATCATGTCAAATTCATCGGCTGCATCATGTGTTTGCATTTTAGCCTTCATTTCTAGTCTTTGGGTTTGTATTCAAACAAACTTCCAGAATGGAATCTATTTCCGTTTCGAAAATAATCGAGATCCTACATCCATTGGAGCCATTTCATACATGTTTACCGCTTTATTGCTAGGGTTTGGTGGAGTTGTAACATTGCGTATTTGTTCATTCTCAAATACGTTTCCTTCCATTGGTTTGTTTCATTACCTGGGTTTGGGTTAGCCGATAGGATTTGACCAAGGAAAACCCCCTTCCACTAACAAAACAAAATTTTCCCCTCTCTTTAGTGTGTGATTTCCAAATCTAGGTTGAAGGCATATTGAAGAGCAAGTTTGGAGAAAAGTTGTCAAAGTTGTCACTTTGCTTGAAAGATCACAAAAATACATCTACAGGTTACAAACTAGAGTTTCAAACCTGAAAATTAGGTGGAAAGGATAGAGTAGAGATTGAAGAGTAGATTCATACTTTGAATTTCTAGAAAAGCTTAATGGGACTGATATGCCACTTTTGGCGTATGAGTCCCAGTATAGTGAAATTTGTAGTTTTCATGAGTTCTAAGCATATCTTTGTCAAAATTTTGTTCCTGCCCAGAAACCCTAATCTGGGACTAAATTGCCCAGCACGGTGTATGATTCCCAGTCAACATAAAAATTATTTTTTTGGAATTTTAGGACTTCATTCAAGCTGCTACAAGTTTCCAAGTACACACTTCTAGTTTCTTAGCTTTTTGTTTTGATTTACATGCATTTCTAGGTCATTTAGTGAAGTTTTGCATTGCACTAGGTTTTAACATTAGATCTTGCATTTCATTAGTCTTTCCAAGCCCTAGCTTGGTGGTGAACCCATCTTTAGTCATTAATCATACCCTAGGACACCCCTATTGTAGATCTCTTTCCTCCATTCCTATCCTTGGATTGAGATCTCTAGGGTTTTCCTTGAATGATTTTGGGAGAAACTTGACGTTTTATGTCCTAAACCATAGAGTGCCATTTTTTCAATAAATCATAATTAATATGCTAATGAACCTAATGTTGTCTTAATTTAGTTTTGTAATGTGTTTTTCACATTCACATTAAGTTTAGGGCCCTGTTTAATAAAATGAACTTAATGATGCCTTATTTAGGGTGTTATAAAGTGTATCTTTACACTTTCACACTAATCTAGGGCTTTATTAATTAATTGAGCTTAATTTTCCTTAATTGGGACCTTTAATTCAAATCTAAGCCTAATTAATTATAGATTATGAGGGATAAAGCCTGACATTCATAAATGATATTACATAACACTTAATTTTTGAAGGTGTGTGTCCTAGGTTAGTGACCTAGGAACCATTTGCCACCTGGCGAATGGGTCCTCACTAGGTCCTAGGACCCTATTTCTCATGACATTACACATTGTTCGAAGTGTGTCCTAGCTAAGTAAGCTATGACCCATCACCACATGGCGAATGGGTCCTCACTTAGACCTAGGACCCCCCCTTGGGATATGTTTTTGACTGTATTTTAATGATTTCAAAATCCTAGATCTGATGTCGGCTTGTGTTATTTGAATTTCAGGATTTAATGATAAAATATGTATAAATATAAGGATATTTCACTAAGTTTCATCTAACCATCCTAGAAATTTTCATTTAAGCATCCTAAGATTTCATAAGAGAATTATAGTGTATTCAAGAGCATTCAAGAAGGCATTCAAAGGTAGATTCATAGAAAATTATTGAAGCAATCAACAGTCATTTCATCATGTCAAAGGCATAATGCATCATGCATGTTGTTGAGCTAATGTGTTGATGTAGCATTGAAGATCTAATTAAGTGTTCAAGACATTGTTTCCAATCAAGTGTTGTGATCAAGATCTACATTCATTGAGGTTAGTTCATGCTAGATTGTTGATTTGTACTCTAAGGTTTCAATTAAAGTTTGGTGAGTTGTGACATTGCATTTTGTTCATTCATCATTCCTTTATGCATTGTTTCATTTCAAGGTTTAATTACCAAAACAGGTTTTGACCAAGGAAAACCCCTATTCCCTAACAAAACAACATTTTTCTCTCCTTTGATGCATGATTGCAGGTTTTAGGTTGAAGATCATTTGGAGAGCAAAATTGTAAAAGTTGTCAATGTTATCGAAGTTGCTAAGAAAGTTGTCGAATCACAGAAACTAAGCTACACGATTTATTTTTGGCTTTCTGAAAATCTCCAACTAGGATATGGGATTGCAAACATTGAAGAAAAAAACCTAGAAATTTATTTTGTAGAACCCTAGCTAGGACCCATTCGCCATAGGGCGAATGAGTCCTCAATGATGCCCAAAAAAGAACTTTTTGCAACAAGTACATAGCATTTGACCTTAAAACTTGCCTTTTTATTGGTATTTAGGTTAGGATTGATTTATGTAACTCATTTGCATATTGTAACCCTCATATTGAATGAAATAGAGTGAAAAAAGAGAGGTGATCCACTTTGTCCTACATTTTGGGGGTCACCTCCCCCCTTTTCATATGTTTCAACAAATATTATTTAAATTAATTGAAATTTATAGAGAAAGAATAACATACGATATAACGGAAGGATGTGACTATTCTCCCTACAAAATTGCATGTTAAAGGAATAACGAGCATTAACTTTTTTATCATGACTTTTAAGAAATTTTTTGAGACAATTTTTTCCCACTTCTAATTTTATGTTTGAAATTTTTTAATTATTTTATATCATGTTTTAAATATTATATTATAATATTTAAGTTTAACTAATTTACATTTAAATATTATATATATTTTTGTTTAGAATCATATTAAATTATTTTTATTATATATAAATCATATAATTATTATTCTAAAAAATAAAAAATAAATTATAAATTTAATTTTAAGATTAAAAATTTAAATTATTCAAAATATAAATTTTATTTTAAATCATAAAAATTAAATAAATTATTTTACAATCTTATAATATAAAAATTAAAAGTTAAATTTAAAATTTAAAATTATTTTAATTCTATTATATTTGATTATATATTATATTAATATATTAAATTAATATGTAATATAGTAATTTTAACATCATATTATAATAATATATATACTATATAATATGTAACATATACAATCTAATGATTTCTTTACTTTATAAGAAAGAAAATATTATATTAAAATGACCCATGATTGCACTAATTTTTTTGAAGATATTCTCCACAATATTTTACTTATTTTATAGTTAATTTCATTATATTTTAATTTTCTTAAAGTAAAATGCTTGATTTTTTACTTTTCTAATTTTTGAAATTATTTTTCCTCGTCTCATTTGAAGCAATTTTTTGAAACTTCTAATTAGAGGCTTCATTAATTTTTGGGAATGTGAATTATAAGTGTTTCACAAATGATGACCTGACTTGATGAATTGTTGACAAAGTGAGACACAATCTGACATGATCTTGAAAAGTGGACCCCAAATTATTCAAAAGGAAATCAATTACCAATGAAAAATAAAAACTATTAATTCATTACCTTGGCACTTCTAGAAAAAAAACTTTCGAAGGCTAATGTATTAGTAAATTTTCATAAAAAATAAATTTTATGATATATGTTAAATATATTGGTTAAATTGATTTCAATATAATTGTACAGGGTGCAATAATAATGCCAAAAGTTAACCTTTGAGTTATAATTTTTTAAGAATTTTTTTTTAAAAAGAGTTAAAATATTATAACAAATAATAGAGAAATAGTGATAAAAAAATATATATTTTTAAAAGTTAAAATATATTGAGATATAATAAAAAATTTATAATCTAATATATTAAAATAGTTTATTAGGGTGAATGTTATAATTAATATTACATAAATATAAATATAATTTGAAAATATTAATAATTAAGAATTAGGTTTAGAATTAGTTTATTATAATTATAATTATATAGATTAATTTAGAATTATAATAATATAATTTTTTAATTAAATTATGATTAAGGTTATAATTAATTAAAATTGAATTAAATAATTTAGTGTGATTTTTTTGAATTGAAATTATATAATTATTTAAATTTAGGGTTAGAATATATATAATTCTAGTTTTTAATTATTATTTTAAAATTTAAAATAATTATAAAATAACTATAGATGTTTTAATCAATTATATTATAGCCATAATCTTAATTTATAATTATTTAAATTTTTAATTAAATAATTATTTGTTAGAGTTTGTATATCAAATAAATTAATTATAACCTTAGTTTTATAAATTAATTAAAGTATAATTCTAGAGCCCTGATTATTACTAATTATTATAATTATTCTAAATTCATTATAATTATGATCAGGTTTAGAAATAGAGTTAACTAGTGTAAGGGTTAGAATTAGAGATAAAATTAGAGTTAGGGTTAGGATTATTATTAGAATTAGAATTAAAAATAGGGTTAGGATAAAGTTAGAATAAGGGTTGGAGTCAGGGTTAGAATTCAAATTAATGTTAGAATAAGGGTTATAAAAAAAAAATAATGATCCTCTTAATCACACTTCAAAAAATAA
This sequence comes from Sequoia sempervirens, assembly GCA_007258455.2. Classification (NCBI taxonomy): domain Eukaryota; kingdom Viridiplantae; phylum Streptophyta; class Pinopsida; order Cupressales; family Cupressaceae; genus Sequoia; species Sequoia sempervirens. The sequence continues at coordinate 7,772 of VDFB02164708.1, read as the reverse complement.
GGTTAAAATTAAGGTTAAGGTTAGGTTTAGAATTAAAACTAGGATTAGAATTAAGGTTATAATTATGGTTAAGATTAGACTTAGGGTTAGGCTTACAATTAGGGTTAGGGTTAGAACTAGGGTTACAATGTCGATGATGTGAATTGGTCATTAACTAGTCATTCACCACCTTTATTTCTGCCCAAAAATTTCCACACCAATTAGTGTGGAAAGTCACCTGCCCAACCACCCACTAACTCTACTTTATAGAGTCAATTGTTGATTTGTTTTAAATTACAATGCCATTTGCTCCCATATTGGAGAGATCTTTCTTAGAATTTCCTTCCCTCGGAATATGATTAAACATCACCAATTCAAAACTATCCACAAGTCTTAGCGTTGTTTCTAATTTGGCACCAAGTTTCCAATTTAACACTTTTCTAGATTGAAGCACATTGATCACCAAAAAGGAGTCTCCTTCAATTACCACAATTTTCAGCTTTAAATCTTGGCGAATATAGAGACCAAGGATCAAAGTATGCATCTCTATCATATTGTTAGTCCCCACAGGGAGTGGCTTTTCCAACTTGTCCATTGTCTTACCATTCCAGTCTATAATGATGCATCCAGCCGCAGAGGTTCCCAAACTTCCCCTCGAAGCCCCATCAAAGTTAAGCTTGTACCATCCATCTTTTGAAGGGGTCCAACATAATTTTCCTCTCTCTTCATGAGTCTAGGAGCCACCATCCCTAAAAAATGGAGGAATCTTCAACTCGTGCCAATTTATCCTCATTTTTGCATCCCAATCAGTGAATTTAACTGTTCTAGAATTGGAATCCCCAACTCTACAATTGATTAGTTCCACTAAACCTACCTTGATCCTATTCAATAGTGACTGCTTTGTCATTTCTTTTTCTTGGAAGATACACCTAATTCTTTCCTTCCAAATCTCCCATATTAATATCGATGGACTTGTTATCCAAAGATAATTAAACATTGCTTGATTTTGGAGGATTGGCCAACCATTTAGCATATCCAAAAGATTGTTTGGATGTACAGTCTGCCATTTAAGCTTAGCAAATAACCAATGCCAACAACTTTACATGAATGGACAATTTAGAAAAGGTGATCCCTAGTTTCATCTTCCTGTTTACATAAAATGCATCTAGAGGGACCATTGCAACCCATTTTTACAAACCTGTCTATTGTGAGGACCCTACCTTGTGACATTGCCCAGGTGAACATGCCAGCCTTCAATAAATGCCTTATTCCAACAAAGGTTAATGGGAATTCTAGCAACACCATCTCTATTATCAATCAACATTTTATAACCCTCCTTCGCGTTGTAATTTCCATTTGGCAAAGCATTCCATCTTAGAATATCTTGAACCTGTCTGACACAAACACTTCAACTACCCATAGCTTCCTCATAAGCTTCCACAACCCTTGCATCAAGCCCAAGATCCCAAGGGCTCTTCCAATGATACTTATAGCATCTATGTTGAATTGAGACCACCATGTAATCTCTTACCTTATTCCCCCACACATGTTTTTTTATCATCTTAACATGATCTAAATCCTCTCTATCAACAAGTTTATGATATCCTTTCCAAGAATCTTCCTAGAATAATGCTAGCCACCCATCCTTTATCTCCCAAGTTAAGTGATCTAATATTAGATCTCTACAATTTTGTATGAAGTTCTAAATCCTTGACCCACTTGGGAGTGACCTAGAGGTAAAGATACTATTCACATCTCCATCCATATATTTTTCCATTAATATTTTGGCCCATTTGAGGTCTTGTTTTGTATGCAATGCTCAAACAAGCTTCATGAGGGTATGTGTAGGATCATGATGGGCCAAAAAGTGGCAATATGATGGGTATGTGGCTGACTACTTTTTTCTTACCCAAAATTGATGAAACTAAAAGGGTTTTCAAGGAGATTCTCAGATTTCCACCAATATAAATTATGCTTTACTTTGAATTTAATAATTAATAATTATTTATTTTCTATTTGAATTATGACTAAAGTCTGATTGATAGGCTGATTGAAAAACATCTACAACTTTCAAATGGTATCACATTTTTTGAATCCAAAACATGTGTCACATTCTATGCTTTGCATACTATAGGATTAAGAAAAGAAAAAATGAATTTCATGAAGTTTTAACCAAGTTAAGGTGGTAAAACATACGAGTTTTTATATTTTAAAAATTTGTAATGAAAAAATCATAATTAATTATTTACATGGAAAAAAACTACAAAAAAATATGCATCACATCGGAGCATGAGTCCTCTACTTATATCTAAAATCTTGTAAAAAAATATTATCATTTTATTGTGGTTAGGGTGGTTAGACAGACACCTACTTCTTATTTTTTCCCTGAAATTTACATTGAAATTTCAAATTTTCACCAAATAGATTTATTTTTTAAACAAACATAGTAGTTTAGAAACTACATTCAATTTGCTATAGATTATATTCTTACATATTTTTGAAACAATATAGATAACTTATTCAAATTTTTACGCCAATTTTCCTAACTCTAATTTTTTTGAATTTTTTACCACTTAAGGGCCTATTTTTTCCATGATGATCTTGCACATACCCGTGACCAACACTTTATTCTTTGGATTACTTTCTATATGAGATCGTGCTACCCTCATGATGCCACCCCCACCATTATGGCCTTTTTGGCTAGCTCATCAGCCACATCATTTCCCTCCCTAAATACATGTGACACTTTGAATTCTTCTAAATCACTTAATATTTGCATTATAGGTTCTAACCATTTTTGAGCTTTTAGTTTAGCATCCAACCTTGATTTATCACATTTATCGTTATAAGCGAGTCTCCTTCCAGATGGATTTTTTTCATTTCTTCCCTCTTTGCACATTGGAGCCCAATCATAGCAACTCTAAATTCCACCTTGTTGTTAGTTCCTCTCCCCAAGTATATTTATTTTGTTAGTAGGATCACACCATTGTGATCTTTGATTATACATCCAACTCTGCTCTCTCTTAGATTCCCTTTTGTTGCTCGATCGAAGTCCACTTTTACCCATCCCTCTTCAAGTGCGGTCCACACCACTCCTAGCCTTGGATTATCTATAGGATGATCCCTCAACACCCTATTAATGGGATGAATGACCAATCCTTTCCATGCATTCATCAACTCCTCGTCCCAACTTGTGAAGCCATTTCTTTTAATTTTTTTATTCTGGGCTACATTATTAACCACCTCTATTATTGCTATTTCCATTTTTCTTTCCAACTGCTCCTTAGACATTTCCTTCTCTTAGAAGTTCCTCCTATTATGTTCCTTTCATAGTTCCCATATTATGATCGAAGGTGTCATGATCCAAATGTTGTGAAAAAAGTGCATTTCTTTGGATGTTAGGCCATATTAAAAGATGATTTTGAGATCCTTCGATAATGGGATTTTACAAACCAGCCTATACATCATCCATTTCCAATAGAATTTTTCATATTCATAGTCAATAAATAAATGATTCACATATTCACCCTCCTTACATAGAACACAATGGCTAGGGTCCTGAATTCCCATTCTAGTTAGCCTATCTTTGTCAATATTTTCTTTTGGACTATTGTCCATGCAAACACTCCTTCCTTTAGGAGGCATGATTGATGCCAAAAGAGATGATTTGTCCATTCTTATTTCTTCATTTCATTTTCCTTAAGTTTATATCCTATTTTTACTTTATATTCACCAAATTTTTCCCCATACCACCTTACCTCGTCCTCTGCTATGACAACATACCTTTCATTCAAAATTTGCTGCAATTTCAATTTTTGTTCCTCTATGGATTCTACTTCCTAACATTGATTTCCACCTCCAGTACCCCACACCATCAATCCAGTACCACTCCATATAATCCCTTACCTTCATTCCCCATTCATGACTCAAAGTTGTTCTTAACTCATCCAAGGATACATCTTGTGCTAGATATTCTTTCCCATCCCATGAGTTAGTCCAAAATGAGGTCTTACACCCATCTTTGGCATCCCATATCATATGTTTGGAAATTATATCCCTACAATCTAATCTGAAATTCTAAATTGTTGATCCTCTCGGTGGGTCTAATGTTAAGATCTAAGTTGGTTCTACCAAATCCAAATATTTTCTTTGTAGTATCCTTACCCACTTTTGGATGGTCCTATTATACATGTTCCACACTAACTTAGCCCCCATCACTAGATTCATTATCGATAATTGTCTAAGATCAACTCCTCCCGCTTCCTTTGGATTGTAAACCTTATCCCATGCTACCAATTGATATTTTTGATCTTCTACCACCCCACTGCAAACAAACCTCCTCATGTGATGATTAATACCTTCATTTATTTTCCTGGGGAGCTTTAAATAGGAGATAGAATATATGGGTATAGACAATAACATTTCTTTTAGCATTAAGATTCTTCCCGTTGACAATAGCCACCTCCCTTTCCACAACTCCATCTTTTTCCTACAACTATTTACTAGTGGTTCCTATAGCTCGTTCTTGTTATTACTTGCAAACAAAAAAATTCCTAAGAATTTCCCTAGAAGCTTGGCACATCTTAAGCCTAGTATCCTTGCATCATCTCTTTGAATACTCAAGTGGATATTAATGAAAAAGAGACTTTTGTTTTTTTCCAATTCACACTCCATCCTAATGCCTTGCAATATTCATCAATAACCCCTTTTATCACTCAATCCTCTCTTTTGTATGCTTTCCCAAACAACATTATGTCATCAAAAAATTGCTAATGAGTGATTTCCTCAATGTATCATGAGGGAATTTATTTCCCATTATTCTATTTTGATTACCTAAGTTGCTACTTCCTATCCATCGATGAGCAAATGACTAAATCAAAATAAATCCTTTTTATATATCTTACTTGTTGTTTCAATCATATTGAACTATTGCATCCCTAAATGTTATTGGTCTTGGCCTTCCTAAGAGTTATGGTTTGTATTATATTTCGAGTGATTGCACAATACTGGTTTACAATTTTTGGCCAAACTAGACACTGAACTGATTTTTTCTAACTAAATCTTCACTTCTCGCACTTTATAGCTACTTAAAACCCCATGAGGAATTTGAAGATGATGCAAATCCAGTGGATTTGTGAAATTTTGTTTGTAGATTCTTAAATATATTTTTCAAAAAATTTTAAATCCTATCGGGTAATATCTCTTTTTCCATCTCCTTCAAAACTAGTTTTCTGCTGAACATTTTAAGGACTCGACAACGATAACACAAATTTTTTCCATGAAGGACAAAATTCCTATTTTTTCAAATTTAGATTTGTAACCATGATATCAAGGATTCCAATTAGTTTCATATGTTTTATTAAATATTTTTTTTCTCCTTTAAATCGCCTTTAAAGCCAAACCACTACAATTCAAATAGTGGACTGTGATAACAAAATTTTGTATGTATCGATTTTTTTTTTTTTTTTGGATTAAGGAATTCAGTATTTGGTGCACTAATGTTAATTCTTTTTTTTTAACAATCTTCTATTTTTCACATGTGCAAAATAGAGAGCTTTATTTTTAGTGAAAAACCTACATTCACAAGAAATAAAAAATAAATATAATAATAAAATTAAATTTATTTAAAATTATACTTTTTGGGAAGCTTATAATAAGTACATACTTGCAAAAAATAAATTTTAAATGAATTCATTTGATCCCCCAAAAGGTAAATCAAAAGTCGATTTTTATCGGCATTTTGATAGGTGTGAAGGAAACTCCATTAAAGGTATGGTTTAAAACTAGCGGGGTTCTATCCAAAGGGGTTTGATCTAAGGTAGTTTGATCAAACCCTCTTCAATTGGAATGATTTAAATGGAAAATTTTAAGGCTTAAATCATTATATTTTCTAAAAACATATGATTTCAACAAAAATCATAATCTCCCAAAAATTGTAAACCAACTTTGTGGGATCACCCTTTCTTTTATTTTCTTCTTGACAAGCTTGAGTTCTAAAATTGATATGAATTTAAATTTTTCTATTATGTATTAACTCTTAAACATTATTATAGAGTTGCTACCTTTAAATCAATGTGTTAAATAAGATAGGAATATATATGCATAGATTCGTCTAAGACAAATACTATTAAAATTACATTAAATTTTGCAAGTCAAAGAATTTAGAAGAGTATGAACATTTTGAAATGCATGAGGTAGGAAATGTTGCCGATAGGTCTATTGTTAGTTAAGAAAAATGAGTAATTATATGATAAAAATTTCTAGTCTCTAGATCTGTTATGAATTGCTCATTTATTAATGCAAACATCTCTGAACATTTTTTGGGTTTTATGCCTCTATTTTCCAGCTTTCCATAACATTTTGAATTTTTAAATTTCATCACCAAATGAAAAAGTCATCACTATTTTACCTGAATTGTGTTAAATCTAATTTTAATGAATTTTTAAGGTCTTAAATTTTAAGCGTTTTCAAGTTATTAGTTATGCAATTATATTTAAATGCTTAGTTAGGGAAAGATTGTTTTCTCCGTTTCTATAGAAAGCTTCCTTCTAGGACGGGTGTCAAATATGGGTATCAAGGAGCATAGATTGCTATCTCTAGTTCTACTATTATTTATCTGTATACATATATATGCTTGGCCAAGTGATTGTAGACCATTGAAAAATATGGATTAATTTATATTATTGCTCTCTGCCATATCCTAGTATCGATCATGGCATGTTCTAGTATGTTAGAAATGCATATATATACTACGCATGCACCAAAATCCATCTTGTAAATTGATTTCTTTTTGCTAAGCATCTCATGTAGGGTTAGTGGTTCTTCATGTCAAGAAGAACTCTTTAGGGAAGCATAAGATTCCTAGTTGGGTAGAAAAAATTTCTGGACCATGCTCTCATCTACTAATTTGTAAATGACTATGTGAGAGTTGAAGGCAGTCAGAGACTCAATTATTTGCATCTCCACATTAATAATGAACTTGGTATTGGCATATGTACTTCTAGTTTGTACATCTTTTGTGGGTGAATCCAATGTATTTGTACATTCTTTATACTTTCCATATATTGATGACTTGTTGTGAGGGTCTACCTAAGTCAATCTTTGTATTGCATATTCTATGTATTTTTGACCTATGTAAGAATGTAAAGTCAAATGGTGACATGTCATGTAATTGAGGATAATCCTCTTGAGTTTTTTTAAATAATTGTTTTCATTGCCAATTATGGATTGTTTATTGATATTTGAGATCCTTACTTCACATCCCTAAATAAATGTAATTAATAATTCCAAAATAGAGATTTGCAAATAGACACATACTAAAGACGCAAAGATAAAGAAGTGTGCAAAATTTTGTTGATCCAAGTGTATAAGGATAGAGGCACCCAAGGGCATTTATATCCTTGATAAGGTGTCTAAAAGCTAAAAAATTGAATATTTATTAGACTGTCTAAGTGCTTTGTTCCTATGTGTAAACAAATCTAAAAATCACTATTTCTCTAAATTTTTCTCAATTTAAGACAATGTGACTCAAATGCCAATGTGTAACAATGATTGAACAAAAAATGACAATTATGAATACATTTTTTAATGTAGATTTGACCTAAATGACTAAAATAAACCTTAATGCAACCTATGATGTAATATGATTTTGAATTTTATTTCTTTTATGATGCAAACATGAAACCCTAAATGAGAAATGCAAAACAATGCAATACAAAACTTAAATCTAGGGTGAATTTCAAAAGGTATATAATGTTAACAAGTCAGGTTCACCAAAATGAAAAAAAGAAAAA
>VDFB02164707.1:0-25863 GCA_007258455.2 Sequoia sempervirens | reverse complement strand
AATGGAGTCACCAAAATGGTACACCTTTTCCTTGCTTAATTCATGAATAATTAATGACAAATTGGACCTAATGCCACCTTGATATAGTGTTGTGAACTATTTTACACATCCACATTAGGTCTTTGGCCCTTTTTAAGCTAAATTCACTTAACTCTATCCTAATTTAATGTTGTAAAATGTATTTATTTACATCTTCACATTAAATTTGGGAGAATTTTAAATCAGGTGGACCTAATCTAGTGTTTTAATGTGGTCTACACATTTGCATGGGATTTAGGGCCCTTCTAAGCTAAATAGACTCAATTTTTCCATAATGTGTATTTATTTACACTTTCGCATTGGATTTTTGGCCCTCTTACATTTATGACCTTAACATCATCATTAATAGGCCCCTATGACCCTATATTGTGCATCCCAAGGCATAATTTAATCAAATACCTAACAATATCAACATAAAAACAAAAATTATTCACTCCCCAACACTTTAGCATGAAGAATAGCCCCTATAGGACCTATTCGCCACCTTGGGTGAATGAGTCCCATACAAGTGGGAGTCATTCACCTAGGATGGCAAATGAGTCCCATTTGGCCTATTTTTAAGGCTTTGAGCGGGAAAAGTGGGTTTTTAATTAAAATTTCTCCTATGTCAGCCTTTGGGATCAAATACAGGTTATTAGGTGAATTGCATTTATAAACAAGCTTTCAAATCCTCATTTCATCCAAGCAACATCATGTATTCAATTTTTCAAGTCAAGCAAGCAAGAGTTAAGCATTTCAATTCTTCACAAAGCCATCAAGATAGCTTCCAAGATCATTTCTAAGGAATTCAAGAACAAGATTCTTCATCAATTGTTGTAGCAATTCAAGATCCACCATCATGGAAAGGTTCTAATTGCATTACTTCATGTTCATGCTTCATTATCTTATTTCATCATTTGGTTTAATTACCTAAAAGGGGTTTGACCAAGGCAAACCCCTATTCCCTATCAATTAACATTTTCTCTCTCTCTTTGTGTGATTGCAGATCTAGGTGCTTTGAAGGCTTGGATATCATGGAAGAATAAGTTACAAGCTTATTGGAGTGATTCCCTATTTGTTAGGTCATCATCTTCACAAAAAGTCACCTACAGGCCCGAAATTGGCAGTTTTAGATCTGGAAATCAAGAGGAATAGGAAGAGAAGACATTAAAGACCGAATTTAGATCTTCAAGTTTCAGAAAACCCTAAGTGGACTCATTCGCCAAGATTGGCGAATGAGTCCCATTTTGGGTAAATTTTGATATTTTTGTAGTTTTGAATACCCTTTTTCAAAAATCCTATTCCTATACAAAAACCCTTATCTGGGATTGATTTTCCCAGAATGGTGAATGAGTCCCACCAGGCCTAAAAAGAAACAATTTCATAATTTCAAAGCTTCATTCCATCTCTCTCCAGATTCTTGGTGCACACATCATGTTTTGTAGCTTTCTATTTTGTTCTTCTTGCATTTCCAAGTCATCTAGTTCAATTTTGCATCAAACTAGGGTTTTTCATTTCATCTTGAATTGCATTGTCTTTTCCAAGTTTAAACTTAGTGGTGAACCCCTCTTGTAATCTAAAATCATATCCTAAGATACCTTATTGTCAAATATCTCTCTTCATTCTTCATTGGATTGATGTCTCTAAGGTGTCCTTGAGTGCAGAAAGTGTGAAATAGGATCCCTATCCTTGTGTTTATGCCTCAAAGGTGGGAAGCATCGATTTCCATTGACTACACAATGTATTTATAGTTTAGTTATTAGGATTCACATTTGAGGTTCATTTTTTTATTAGAATGTTCAATATATACATTATTAACACTCAAGTTCATTTAAGGCTTTTGTTTCAAATTTTACTCACCAATTATAACTTTCATCTTATGTCTTAAAGCTTAATGTTTGAGTTAGAAGGTTCTAGTCTAAAGGTTTAACATTGATCATTAGGGCTCTAGAGTTCATCATTCAACTTGTTATGTCAAATATGGTTCAACATTCATGTTATGCCCCATCCCAACATGCTTAGAACAAAACCTAATGAAAACTTTTTTTTGAAACAATGACAACATCAATAACACAACAATGATAATTTGCACTTGCACAACAATGTGCACACAATTGTCACATGAAAATGATACAATGAAAAACATATAAAAACAACCTCACCACTATATATGCAAGGTGGAAACAATAAAAGAATAACCACTTGTTATATAAATTCACCATGATGAATATATGAAAGAGAGAGAGGACAACACCTACATGATGATTGGTTACTAAATCATAATCATTCTCTCTCCTAACACCACATTAAGATAGGATGAATGAATCATCAGGCTCCAATCCATGCCCAAATAGACTAAACAACCCAAAATATTAAGGAAAACCTTCACAAGATGTTTCCTAACTAAGAGGCATATACTCTCCACTAATTGGAATGACAATGGGTCACTTCCAAATAACCTCAACCTTTCCAAGACATCTTGTCATAATGTGACATCACATAAGTGGAAGGATACTACTACACTACACCCCTTGACCTAAGAGGAGTGTTGAGGGAACAAACAATAATAACCATGAATAATTACAACTTTCTAAAGTCTTCACAATACTAGGTGTACAATCTCCCTAACCCTAGGTTTCACAGTTGGGTAACTTTAGAAGAAGGCACACAAATTGATGCAAGATATACCATAATTTCTCACTAACAACACATAAGCAAATGCTAAAGTTAACACTAGACCCCTAAGACCATAAGAGAAAACTTCCATTTACAGGGTTTTCCCATATAAGGCCTCAAAATAAAGAAAAATTCTCAAGTTCTAAGAGAAAGATACTTTGAATAGGTTTTGAAGGTCCAAATGATGAAAACATTCAGAATGAGCAAGATAAGAGGCATAAAAATATTCATCAATGGCATTAGGCTAGGAAAACCACTAGCTAGCTATGATAGAGAGGGTTATCCTTCTATTTTTGTATGGGGAATGAAGCTACCCAAGTATAGGAAAAGGTTGCACCAATAGAGTTAACACCAAATTTTAAAATTTTAAACCTAAAAAAATAGCCCTACCCACTAATGACTAGGCTACCCCACTATGCTACCAAGCCACCCCAATGAGAACAAGGACACCCAAGTAAAACATGTAGTCAATTTATAGGTACTCTAGGTCCATTCTAGGTGAAATAGGGCCACCTAGGCATAATACAAGGTCACCCAAATGGGAAAGAAAGTATCTAAATTAATTTTAAACACCAAATGAAATATTCCTAACTTAATTTTAACATTTTCATAGTACAATTATGAAAACTAGAGTACAATCATGATTAGTTCCATTATTGAGACATGTAACTAATCTAATGATCTTTTCCATTATCACATATTGTATTCTTTCTCAAGGAGAGGTCCAATGCCAACATTATTATATTTTGAATAAAGGAAAATATCTAATTGAATAAATTAATTTTAGTTAAACATGGTACTATCATCAATATCAGTCCTCGAACCTTGGGTCCCTAATGGTGGTTACTAAAGTAAAGCTTGATATCTTTTTCAATGATCTACACAAACCTTTATACAAATAGGAAATAGTTTGAAGAAGCAATTCTATAACCAAACCTCTATAGCTAAACAATGTAATATTATTATAAATTAAATTGTTACACCAACATTTCCCCCTATTACATTTTTCTTATAAATGTATCATCAAAACCTCAAACTTCACCTTGCTAAGGGAGTCTGCCTTAAATCTTGCATAACAAAATTTATTTGTTAAAAAATAGATATACATTCTTGAGAAGATCTTCCCTAAAGAAATAAATATTGAATCAAGTGGAACTCAATCAAGTTGCCTCATGACCCTCAAAAGGGTGTAGCTTTGAGCTGAATTCCTAAGTTTTTGGACTACCATTTTCCAAAACTCTTGAATCACTAATTCCTCAATTATTAATCGATAGTCCATATTGAGTTGTGAGAGATCTCCATCAAGTGATTGGATAACCCTCAGAAGGGTATAACTCTCAATCACAATCTCATAAACTCACTCAACAATACTCCATATTGAGTTCAACACCAAATCCTTTACCTAAGTTCTCCAAAAATCAAACTTCACAATATATTTATTCTTGAAATCCGTCAACATCAACAAGGAGAAAAAGAAAGAAAAAATTCTTCTCATGCAAAGCACCATCTCAAAGTGAGAAGTTGACTTGAGATGATGGAAATTCTTCCATCCTCTAGTGCCACTAGCCTCCAATGTGATGGCTCAAAGTACTAATACATTCTAAGTAATATTAATAAAATCACCATTTGGTGAATCTTCATCCTCATTCTGAATACAAATTTAGTTACCTTCATTTGTTTGATCTTTGATAATTACTTTAAGAACATCACTAGCTTGAGTTTTACAAGACCAAGGTATGTGACCTTTTTTCTTATAATAAAACATTTAATTTCCCCATTTTTTGTACATGAAATTTTATTATGGCTTTGAGAATATAGTGCATTCTCTAGTTGAGAATCACCTTTTGTATCTTTTGCATTTGTTCTCTTTTCCTTTGCAAAAAGGGATGAAATCATATCTTCTAAGTTTGGATAAGTTATTTGACTAAGTCTAAAAATAATATTATTATATTTTAAAGGAAAATTATTTAACAATATAGCTCTAACATCATCATCATCTACTCAAGCCTTGAATTCTACTAATTGTCTGATGAGAGACGTCAAATTACTTATGTGATTTCACATTGTGATTCCATCTTCGATTTTAAACTTGAATAATTAAAGTTTTAGGGAAAAAAATTTATTAAGTTCTTTTTATCCAAATAATTTATTTAGATCATCCCAAATTACCATTGATGATTTGTCTAAATCTATATGATATAATTCAATGTTAGAAAGAGCAAGAATGATAATAACCTTTCCTTTATCATCTCTACTATTCCAATCCAATAACTTATTCGCATCTACAGGTGGGTTTTCTTTTTTGATTACTATTCCCCACAAATTTGTATTCATTAGTTACATTTGAATTTTCATTCTCCAAGTATGAAAATTAAATCCACAATATTTTTCTAATACAATTTCCATAATGCACTCTCTTCATTCCATAAAATTAACAAAATTATTTACCTCTTGATGGTGGCATCTCAAACCCTTTTTAAAGTGAATTCTCATTCTAGAATAATAGCTACCTAAGAACAAGTGCTAAGAAATTTTAAGGAAACCAAGTTGGCATTCCATAAATAGGGTTTCTTGTACCTTGGGCATAACTTTGTCCTCTATATGTAATTTTACATTGTCCTCATGTATTCTTCCCAAAAACTAGCTAACAATCTTTGTCTTCACAAAAAAATTCTGGATTTGATTGTATTACATTTATTTCATCAATATTTTGAATCGCACTACATGATTCATCATCAAGATAAAAGAGAGTTGAAGGAGAAAATGATTTGTTGCAAACCAAGTTAAGCTAAAAAGAGAAAGAGAGAGGAACAAGGAGAGGGAGGATCACGGTTTGAGGTTGATGAGGAAAAGAATAAAGAATAAAGAAGTGATAAAATAGAATAAGCCATGGGTGATCCCACAATAATGGGTTACATTTTTTTGCAAAACTTGACATTAAAATCAATATTTTTCACCAGACATTCACTTTCTTACACCTATAGCAGCTAAACCATTAAGGTTTTGAAGATGAATCAAACTAGTTATTTGTTAGATATTTTGTGTAGATTTTAATTATATATTTTTAAAAAAAATTAAAAATAAAATAATCATTTTATGTAATTTTTAATAACTATTTTTTCTACTAATCAACATTTTTAAAGTGATGTGTTTACTTCGGCCCACGTAACTTTTTTATAGATAGGATACAATTCTGATTTTTAAAATACAAAATTTTCACACCAATATCTAGGGGATGGATATTTTTTCATAATTTTTTGTTACATTTTTTTTTTTAATTAATTTTCCAAGTCAGCATAATTATAATTTGGACAGAGGTGTACTTCGGAACGCATAAATTTTTTTGTATTCATTTGAATTAACTTATTCTTTTTTTGTTGGAATAAGGACATCAATACATATGGTACATGTATTTTTACAAATATTTTTTCTCTATTTTTCTATTTTTTCGTATGTGTGAAATAAAGAACTTGATGTTCATTGAAAATCCTACACTCACAAGAAATAAAAAATAAATATAATAATCAAATTAAACATATTTAAAATTATACTTTTTAGGAAGCTTATTATAAGGGCTACATGCTTACAAAACATAAATTTTAAATAAATTCATTTGATCACCCAAAAGGTAAATCAAAAGTGGTTTTTTATCAGCATTTTGATAGGTGTAGAAGAGACTCGATTATAGGTATGGTTTAAATCTAACAAGGTTCTATCCAAGGGAGTTTGATCTAAGGGGGTTTGATCAATCCCTATTTAATTAAAATAATTTAAATGGAACCTTTAAAGTCGTAAATCATTGTATTTTCTTAAAATATGTGATTTCAGGCAAAAATCAGGATCTCCCAAAAAGTGTAACCCATTATTGTGGCAGGACCCCCATTAATCCAAATCAACTAATTAATACAAGAATTCAAAAGAGAAAAGACTAAGGATTGAAATAAAGGATAGATTCTATAAAAATAGAATTAAAAAACAATCTCAAAAGTAAAAAGAAAATGCTTAAAGATAATACAAACCTCAAAAAGAAATAAAAAAGAATATGACAAAAAATGAGGTAAGGAATGAAGGAAAAGAAATGGAGAATAAAATAAAATTCATTAGGAGTATATATATATATATATATATATATATATATAATTAAGGCTTTCAATGATATAAATTAATTATAAGGAAAAAATATTTATTATGAGAAAGCATAAATAAAAAACAATTTATTCTAAAAAAACATGATATGCAAAGAATAAAATACGAGAAAGAAAGAAATAAAATACAAAAAGAATATTCAAGATAAAATGAAAAGAAAATGAATAAAAGCATTCCCTAATAAAGGAAAATAAAATTGAAAAAACAAAAAACAAGATAAAAACAATAAGAGATTAAGGAAAAGAAAGGAAAACTACAAATTATAAAACAAAAATTCTTAAATTAAACATATTCAACAAGAGCAACATTTTCTCCTTCAGCTCTCTTTTATCTGATGAAATAAATGTAACACAATCAAATTCAGAAAAAAAATTCTCAAACAACAAGATAGATTGTGGAAACTTGATATCTTTAATCTTTGTCTTCTTACACCTTTTAACTAACTTTGATCATGAAATAATATTAACTCATAAATTGTCATTAATAAAATATACAAAAACAAAACACATTACTCGATACTTGACCTTCACTTTCTGCCCTTCTCTCATACAATCCTTCTTAACAACAAGCCCTCCAAGAAAAATTTCAATGTAGATGTTCTTTCACCTCTATAGCACAACAAATCATATGCCTCTATCCCTCATGCCTTCTCCTAGACCTACACTTTCAGTCTTTTCCCATTATCTGATCTTATACACGATGGATTTTTTCAATGCTACAGACCTCACATCAATTTGTGCTTCAAATATACAACAAAAAGTGAAATTGCTAACTTCCTCTTCTGAAAATGCAATCTACACCTCACATGCTAGGAGAAATTTATGGAATATGGTGTGAATTATAAATGATTGACAAATATATTTAAATATAAATAATATGTTCAGACTACCTTTATTTGTCGCACATCTTTTATACCTGACTTTAACACAACAACAAAGAATAATAGTGTCATTTGTCTTTTAAAATTATTACACCTCATCTCTAAGCATCTACACGCCTTCCCATATCAGAATGGCGAAAGCAAATGCAATTTCACACAGCTTATAATGGTTTTCACTAGAGATTTTTTTCATCATTCATGACTCAACTCTTCTTTCTTCTCATTCCCATCATTACTCTGCAATTACTTCACACATGTTTTTGATCACAATGGTAAGAACATTGAGCGCTCTAATACCAAATATGCGGCCTTCAATCACCGCAATGGCATTCTGATTTGGTGGCCACGTAAACATCAACAAGGAATATGCGGCCTTCAATCACCGCCTTTGCATTCGATGTTTCGACTCAAAAATCGCACGACGGCACGTATTGTCATAAATACCATGTACTCGGAACAGTTAATATCATTGACCCACTCTACCGTGTTGAAGGGGAAAACCTCACGTCAAGCCTTGCTAGTTAATATCTGTCCCTTTTATCCCTCACGTGGAGATTAATTATTCTGCTGGGCTGGTCAATATATAGTTGTTTTTGATCCCTTGAAACCCTGCCTTATTCTGCTGCTGCTGCAGGCCTTCAAGAAAGAAACAGAACGATAATGGGTAGAGCCCCTTGCTGTGAGAAAGTGGGCCTGAAAAAGGGACCCTGGACACCCGATGAAGATAAGGTTCTTGTCGACTTTATTCAGAAAAATGGCCATGGAAGCTGGCGTGCTCTTCCCAGGCAGGCTGGTCTGTATATAATTACAATATCTCATATTATTTTGATTTCATTTCGAGTAAAATATATAAGTAACCACATAGAAAATCATTTGCATCAGATAAATACTTATTGTGTATCTGTAAAAAGGGACTTGTCTAACAATTAGATGCATCTCACATATAATATCATTTTCATTGGAAGAATATTGAGATAAGGACTCCTATAAGAGACGCAACAGTTACATCTGAGTTCTGTAGATAAAGACTTGTTTCTAGAGTACATCCATGCCCACATCTACAATTTTGCATTGGAGAAATAGCTGTGTGAATACTCATTGGGCAATAAAGGATATATATACATATTTTGATTTTTTTAATCTTTAAATAATTATATTTAGAGGTTTTGCTCTTTGTTTTCTGGTTCTCCTTCCTTCTTCTATTTTTTTAAGAGCATGTCTGCATCCTAATCCTTTACCTCCTCTTCTTAATATGATCTGAAACATATATTATCTGTTACATTTGAGCTTATGAGACTGACTTACTTGGGAGCATATATTGCATCCGAGCTTCTGTATGCTTTTACATGTATGAACAAAGGAAATTTGTTTACAAGTGTTGAAACAGGCATTTAGTTGATTTATTGTTAAAAGGTCTCTATGTACATAAGAAAATTGATTCGACTGTGTACACGTAGTCTAGGAAAGAAACTTTGAACAATTAATTAGGCCCTTCAAGTATTTGTCATACTAAATTCCGAGATTGTCTCAATTTAAGATTTGACGTACCGCGTCCAAGAGGAAGAGGACTGCTAGGTAAAGTCAAACACGAATCATGGGAACTTATATGTATATTGTGAATTTATGCGATGCATATGTGTACAGGACTTCTTCGGTGTGGGAAGAGTTGCCGCCTGCGTTGGATTAATTATCTGAAACCTGATATTAAGCGAGGTCGGTTTCAACCAGAAGAAGAAAGAACTATCCTTCAGCTGCATGCCATTTTAGGCAACAGGTAGTAAAAAACATAGATAAACCACGGAGTAATAATTGTACTAAAAACATTTTTCCAGTTTTAGCTATTGATGTGGTACTACATTTAAATGTGTAACGACTTCGTTTAGAAGAATTATTAGTTTTTCCTATTGGTGCAACAAGGTGGGGTTTCGAATTTTAATATACTGACTTCCTGCAGGTGGTCTACAATAGCTTCCCAGCTGCCGGGGAGAACTGATAATGAGATCAAGAACTTCTGGAATACCCACTTGAAGAAAAAGCTGTTGGGAATGGGACTGGATCCTTCCACCCATGCACCCAAATCTGAGATACCCAGCGCAAATGGGTTACAGGGATCTCAGTCCACATCCATCCTGAGGCACATGTCACAGTGGGAGATTGCAAGACTTGAAGCTGAAGCAAGGCTTTCCAGAGATTCAATCTTCTCATCCTCATCTTCCTCTTCTAACAATAAGTTGATGGGGAATGATAATGCAGAGGCCAATTCCAATGCACCCACTGATATTTTCTTGAAGCTTTGGAACTCGGAATCAGGAAAGGTATTCAGAAAAGAGACTATTATTAATAACAATAACAATAGTGAGAATCCCCATGGACTAGATCGTGATATAGGGAATGCCCTTCCATGGACCGATACAAGTTCCCAGTTAAGTTTAAGCCCAGTTTCATCCTTTTGCTCTGGTTTCAACTCAGATCAGCTTATCAGTGATCACCCAAATGGGATTATTCACAAGGAAGACAATTCAGCTGATTGGATCGGGATTGCCGGATACCTTGATTGTTCCTCTACGGCTATTATCGAGGGCCAAACAGAAAGCAAGAAGCCCACCCGTGAGGACTCCTCTAGCTCTGATAAATTCACCCACGGCCATGATGTTATTCATAACCATGGCGTGCAAGACTTGACGGACCTGCTTCTGGATTCTCCCAATAACAATACTGCTAATAAGACCAGTAACAATAACTCCAACATCATGTGCACGATGGCAGAATTAAGCACGAATTCTCAGCAACAGTCGTCTTGGGCATGGCAAGAACTACGCCTAGACGAGGATAATGATTACTGGAATAGCTTACTTGGAGTTCATGCTCAGACTTCATCTACACGAACTTGATAATCCGCCATTCTTATCAACAACCATCTCCCACAGTGTAGTACAGCTTGATAGATCACAAACAAATATGTGGTCTTACTCTTCTTGTGTACAGTTTCTATTATCAACGTCAGCCTTATGTCACAATTTTTTTGTTTTTATTCATTCAGAATTAGGTCAGCCTTATGTCACAAAAAATTAAAAATGCCAACTCATTTTAGACTCTCTCAATGTACGAGAATCTTAAAGAGACTAACTCCTGTCATTCCCTTCTAAGGGATGTTGGTCTGCACCTCTCACCATTAAAGAGAGACTCTGATGGCTTAGAGGACCTGCAAATAACATAACGTTCACTTAATTTCAGTCACTTTCATGTTAGGATGCTTTGACCTCCTCAAACTCCACATAAAAGTTTGGAAGATATTTAGTATTATAATTTTAATATTTTAGACATTTTATGGTTCAAAGTTAAATTTAAAATGTTCTTTAAATAGTTTTTGGTTATTGATAAAGTTCATAACAAATTTATTAAAGTCTTCTTTAATAATTCATGTAACTAATGTTATGGATATAAATAGTCTTGTAAAATGTTTAAAAAATGTTTAACATAAAATTTATATATTTTAAATTCACAAAATAAATAAAAAATATTTAAAAGTGAAGGTAATTTTTTTTTTTTGACTAAATCTAATCCTTTAGTTATTAATTTATAATTTTATTTGCTAGACACAACACATTTAGACTTAGTCTTTTGACAATAAGATATTTTGTGAAGCGTGTGGTTAATAATTTTATAAATGTTGATGTTTATAAGAAAATTAGTTAAAATTTTAATTATTATTTGTATTAATAATCAAAATGTAGCGATTGAAATTAATGTTTGTTATGACTATAAAACTATAATTCAAATCTAACAATTGTTTTACACTCAATTATTCTCTCTCTCTCTCTCTCTCTCTCTCTCTCTCTCTCTCTCTCTCTCTCTCTCTCTCTCTCTCTCTCTCTCTCTCTCTCTCTCTCTCTCTCTCTCTCTCCCTCTATATCTAGATTTATCTCTTTCTATGTCTATCTCTCCCTCTCTCCCTCTCTCTCCCTCTTCCTCTCTATCTAGATTTATATCTCTTTCTATGTCTATCTCTCCCTCTCTCCATCTCTCCCCCTCTCCCCCCTCTACATATCTCTATCTCTCTATCCTTCCCTCTCTATCTCTTTATCTATCCTTGTCTCTTTCTATCTTTTCTCTCCTCTCTGTATTTATCCTTCTCTCTATCTCTATCTTTATCTCTCCCTCTCTCTCCATCTCTTTCTACCTCTCTCACCACATCTTTGTTTATCCATCATTTTTACTTCTTTGAAGGTAGTTCCATACATATAACTTTGTATTATAAATCTTTCTTTGGGACCCAAGTAGAATAATTTCCTAAAGAATTTGAAATATTGTTGGAATGAGTTTTCCACAATCCACAACATTGTTGTAAGATTTTGGATTTAACTATGTATAAATTTGGTATCGACATTTCATATTACACTCAGTGATCCATCACTAGGAAGAGGAACAATTGGAAAAATGAATGCAGAAAGAGCCTAATAAAGGGTGGGGCAAGGAGGGTGAGAGAGATGAAATTGGCAATTATATCCCCAAAGTTGATTTCCTCATTAAAATTGAGAAAGCCATTCAATCCCTTCTGGGTGCAATGGGTGATGAGATTAGGCAAGATTGTGTTGTTTCCCTCAGGCACGTAAAGCCCCCCAGGCTTAATGCCCCTAAATATGAGTTTTTAGCCTTCAAAAATCTTGCTAATAATGATGATTTCATCATTTGTATTATGTGGTGGCCACTCAATTCAAACATAATGCACAAGTCCTTTGGTGCCCAATGGTACTAAAATGAATTTGCACAAGCCTTGGTTCACCTTCTATCAACACCTTCACACTTATTAAGAACCAACAAATGTTAGAATATATCCCTCTTTGTTGGCAGCTTCACCTCCATCAATAACTACCATCACATGCATAGCAAGTCCTCAACACTCTGTAAGAGCCAAGGATAGGACAAGGAACTTGCAACTAATGGTTATTGGTTCCTAAGGAACCACCAATCACCTTATTTCCTTAATAATTTTCTTTCCTTTTTCTTCGTTAGGGGTTCCCATCCCATTAGGAACCATCAAGACTTAGTCAATTTGTAGTTTTTTTTAGTTTAGGAAATTGAAGATGTTAGTCCCAACACTAGACACATATCCCTCCTTATCCTTTTTGGAGCCTTTTCCTTTGCCCTATAGATCTTGTATGTCAATAATTTCGATTTATTGAGGATAAACTAAAAATAGAGTTTCCTCAAGAAATATTGTAAGACCTCATAATTGTTGCATGAGGGATGGTCAAAAATCAGCCACCACTTATCCCAAAAATTTCCCTTATCCTAGGTTTTGGCATTAATGAATATGGAATCTCTTGCAACTTTTGTGCAATGGTGCATTGGTTTTCAAATAAATAAACAATGCACATAAATCAGATTTCAATTTTTTTCTCTTTTACTTGTTTATATGATAATTTTCTAGACCAATTAATTTCCATGGATTCTCCCTCTTATTGGACCATATGCTCATTTGGTCACTAATGGAATCTATATGAGAAATAATATATTTCAAAGATTTTGTGAAAGATCTTTGATGTGAAGTACTTGCATTAGTATTTTTCAATATATCAATCAATGTTTGGAGTTCATTTTTTTTATTCGGTTTGACCTAGAAAATTTGCATGTGCATCACAAAAATTCTAGAAATATATGGAGGAGCTTCAAGATGGTTAGGTTCTACTTTCTCTTTGATAAGAACTCTCTCCACATAGTTTGGTGAATTAGTGTTTGGAGGTGTTGAGAGATTTTCATTTCTTGATATTTTTTTTAAAATATATAATGTAAATAAATCATTCTTATTTAAATTTATAAAAAAACTTACCTCCTTGTCCTTGTACATTTTGTGGTGGAATTTTATTGGCTTGCATCCACATGAAGATGTCACAAACATGCATAGATTTTTTCACTTATATCAAGGCTTGAAAAAATGGGGTTGATCTCAAATGAGTTGGACCTTTATTTTTTTGTTTTAACATAGACTTAATGCAATCACACTATAATTCAAGAACATTTTTTTCTCAATAGTGACTGCCCTAGGCTTGGTCACTACCAAGCCATAATGTGAATGTGCTGACATAAGCACATTATAACACACTTGTGTTTTCCCTTTAATGGACCAAAAAGTGGTTGTGACCACTTTTTCACCTCATCTTTGTGTGCATGCCCCATATTATTATTATCTTTGTTAAAATAAGGAAATCAATATGGAAGATGGTTAAATTTTCCAAAAAATTACTTATTTTATTTTTTTATATGCATCAAAAAGAGAACTTTATATTTGGTAAAATTTTATGTTCTATAGAAAATAAAAATAAATATAATAATCTAAATTTAAAAAATTGTATTACAAAGTATGCTTTTCAAAAGGATTACTTTGAGAGCTACAGTCATATAAAGTCTCATGTCATCATGACTTTGGTTTATTATCCAAACCTTACTCTAAAATAGATCTTTTTTTTGGAAACTAAGTGAGCACAAGTAGAAGGTTCCCCTACCTTTATATGAAGGACCTTCATTTGAAGTTATCTCTAGTTGAACATCCATTGTTTTTTTTTTGGGCCTGCGATATTTTCAAATAGGAAAAGTGAGCTTCACTCAAATCCTATTTACAAGTGGCAGGGATTGTACATTTGAATGAAGGATATTTATTCAAATTTATACCTAGTAATTATTTCTTTCCAAGACTCATTTTTATGCTACATCCTAGAAGTGGGACACACCTTTATGATCAGCCTAGTTATTTTCACTTCTATATGCATGACATAAGCTATTCATAACATATTTTTCCACTTTTTATATGTTCCCATTGATCCAAAAACTAACAGATAGATTTGTAAAATGGAATAATTTAGTAGGATCCATTAATTTAAATTTTATATGAACCTAATATGATATCATCTTATGTCAGAATATCTACTTTATATGTATGTTTGCAAGTATTACATAATTTAAGATGCATGGCCATTCAGTGGTTCACATGCACCTTAAATAGGGGAAAATATATTGGTAAAATTTATATACACATGTCATTTCCCATTTGGTTGTGTGCCTCTTTTGAGATAATATATTAATGCAATTACATAATGACAAATGACACAATATTTTCTAAAGTTAGACTTTTTCCCCTAGCTTTCACCTATCACCTTATACATACATTGACATACATTACCTACATATTTTTTATTTCTACACACATTCCTAAACCTTCCACATTTATTGCACTATTTGTGAGTAAATATTAATTAATTGTATATTGTTCAATCATCCAAGGTCATTTTGTGAGTGAATCAATCCTATTTCTACAATTTGACACCTAATTTCCAAAATTTATATTAAAATTCAATTACCTTACTTACCCATATCACTAGCCCCATATCACTAGCTATTGTAAAGGAAATAAATATATATTTTCATGATCAATAAACCTATGTCCTTGTATTAAAAATAAATTCAATTAGTATTTTTTTTACATCCTCTCATATTTTATTATCCTCTCTCATCCTATAGAGTAGTCATTAGGAGAACATTTCAAATTGGAACACTAATGAGAATCATATTCATTATACAAGTATTTGCATGGATGAATCTTGTTATTTTTTATAAATATCACAACTATAAATAAAATCAATATTTTCTATAGGTTAACCTAAGATATTGTGTCCCTTAGCAATTTCGGTAAACCTTCATAGCTATTGATAAATACTTCCAATCTAAACAACAAAGTAGATAGAGGACAATATAATTGATCAAGGATTAATAGCATGAAACTGAACCATAGATTTTTGGCTCCAATGGACTCTCTAACTCTTCTAGGGTTTTTCACCTAAAAGGAGATAGCTTAGGCCAAAAATGCAAACTAGTTTATTCAA
The DNA here is from genome assembly GCA_007258455.2 of Sequoia sempervirens. Lineage (NCBI taxonomy): Eukaryota > Viridiplantae > Streptophyta > Pinopsida > Cupressales > Cupressaceae > Sequoia > Sequoia sempervirens. The sequence goes on along the minus strand of VDFB02164707.1, from coordinate 10,266 downwards.
ATTATGTTATGTGCAATGTTGTCTAATATAAATGAACTAAACTAAATGCAATTGACTGATTTAAATGGATGAAAATGAATGCAAAAGTGAGATTTAAGTTATTTTTTAAAACACACTATGATATGCAAAAAAATGAAGTAAATGAAGAAATTATGCATAACAGAAAGAAATAAGATGAGTCTGAGTGCACCTAGACAAAATCTAATGAGTATGGAATGTTGTGGATGCTGGTTGAAATAACTAATTTTTCACAGTGAGACTCATTCGCCCAGGGTGGCAAATTAGTCCTCCTCCTGGTGAAAAAGTGTTAGAAACAAGTTTTTGTCTGTCAGGATCTGAAATCTAACAAAATTAAAATTGAAGATTGTTAATTTCTAGATTTTTGATTGTGTTAGAGCTTTTTTCATCAACGTTTCGGATCACACTCAGTGATCCATCATCAGGATGTTAGAGAGCATAGGAAATGAGAAATGGTTAGATGCAGACTTAGCTTTTGCTTAAAAGGAAGAGAGATGAGAGGTTGAGGAGAGAGATGGGTACAAAGACCGAGATAAGAGAGGTAAGGAAAGAAAATTGAAAAATTAAGAGAAATCAGAATGACAAATGAAGAGGAAAAAAGATAAGAAATGAGCAAAAGAGGAATGTATGAAAAGGTAAGCATAGGTAAAATATAATACTGAACATTAATTTTATAATTCATTAAAACATTAACACTATATAAAATTATAATATAATTCTAGTTAGAACACCAAATTAATTTAATTCTAATATCTAGAATTATAATTAGAATCTAACTAATTATAATTCTAATTAATTCTAATTATAATTAATAATTAATTCTAATTATAATTATAATTAAATTCTAAATTCTAATATTAATAATTATAAATTCTAATTATAATTAGAATTCTAATTATAATTATAATTCTAATTTAATAATTATAATTCTAATTATTAGAATTCTAATTATAATTCTAATTATTAGAATTCTAATTATAATTCTAGAATTCTAATGTTTCAATAATATACTTTATTACTACTTATCTATTTTATATTCCTTTGGTCATTTCATTTTATTGTCCCTCGTTTCCTTTCTGCTTTCGATTTTACAGAATTCAAATTTAATTTTCTTTGTCATATCTCCTTAGTGGTTTAACATATATTATTTACAAGATTAAAAATAACATTAATAACAATATTATAATATCTCTTCTCTTACCAATTCGTTCATAATTAGATATAATTATAATTATAATTAGATATTATAATTAGAATTATATTTATAATTAAATTGGTGTTCTAATTAGAATTAATTTCTTGCGTTCTCTCTGGTGTTTCCTCTTTCTAGGTAATTGTCATCCATCTCCTCGTTTGTGTATTTAATCGCAATTTGTTACATTTTGTTTTCTTTTGACCTTGGCTTTGATGTTTTATTCATTGGTCTTTTTTGTACCACATATTTTTGTTGTTAATCTCTTTTAATTATTAGTTGGGGTTACAAAAAATTGTTTCATAGCTTCTTTATATGAATTATCTATAAAAAAAAATTTTGTAAAAATTTTAACCTTATTATTTATTATTGCTTATCTTCTTTGTATTCCTTTTGTTTATCCACTTTTTCAATTTCTCTCGCTTGTCTCTTGTTGAATTTGCTCTAGGTTGTAGTCCTCTCTCAATCGTTTTGTATCTTTCAATTTTCGTTTTGTTCCTTTTTGTCCAATGTTTCCGTTTGGTTTTCCTTCGTAATCTTTCTCTCGGATTCTTCTCCTCTCTAATTATAATCTAATTAATTTTAATTAGATTATAATTAGAATTCTAACAATTATAATTATAATTAGAATTCTAAGAATTATAATTATAATTAGAATTAGAATTAGAATTAGAATTAGAATTAGAATTAGAATTAGAATTAGAATTAGAATTCTAATAATTAGAATTATAATAATTAGAATTCTAATAATTAGAATTATAATTAGAATTCTAATAATTAGAAATAATTAGAATTATAATTATAATTATAAATTATAATTAGAATTCTAATTATAATTAGATATTATAATTAGAATTATATTAAAATTAATTTGGTGTTCTAACTAGAATTATATTATAATTAAAATTATAATAGTGTTAATGTTTTAATGAATTATAAAATTAATGCTCAGTATTATATTTTACCTATGCTTACCTTTTCATACATTCCTCTTTTGCTCATTTCTTATCTTTTTTCCTCTTCATTTGTCATTCTGATTTCTCTTAATTTTTCAATTTTCTTTCCTTACCTCTCTTATCTCGGTCTTTGTACCCATCTCTCTCCTCAACCTCTCATCTCTCTTCCTTTTAAGCAAAAGCTAAGTCTGCATCTAACCATTTCTCATTTCCTATGCTCTCTAACATCCTGATGATGGATCACTGAGTGTGATCCGAAACGTTGATGAAAAAAGCTCTAACACAATCAAAAATCAGAAATTAACAATCTTCAGCACTATGGATTGTGGAAATCTAAGCATTAAAATTCAAATTTTAGTCCTAAGGTGGGACTCATTTTCCATAGGTGGCGAATCAAACCTCTCCCAAATTTTTAAAAAATCAAGAGACAACTCTACAACACCAAATCTGGAAATCACTAATTGTCGGGTTGACGAAGTCAATTCTATAGGAAACGGACAAGAAACCTTCTCCAAGATTGAAATAGACTTGAGTTGACTTGAAGCACCTAGTTGGCTTGTAAACCAATCTTCAATACCAAAAATATTTTTAAATATGCATACCTAGTTCTGCAAACATACATGCAATAGGGGAAAAATGGTTGAGGGTTAGCAAAAAGGGGTTTGCCTTGGTCAAACCCCACTTTTGGTAATCAAACCCTTAATAAAACATTGAAAGGAAAGAGAATGATAAACTAATAACATGCAATAGCTATCAACTTACCAAACCCTTGATAATGCAAATCTGAAGTAATGTCAATGGATGCTCCAAAGTGCTTGAATATTGTTTGAATTGATGTTGTAGAATGCTTGAATGCTTGAGATATGAGATGGAATGCTTGAATGAATGAGGAGATTGTAAAATGAGATGAAAATCACATATTTATACACACTTGTGCCTTAGTTAACCGTTCATACCTCATCACAGGCTGACATCAAGTGATTTTGAATAAAAACCCAAAAGGAAATTTTGAAAATTTTGAATTTGGAGCCAAGGGGGACTCATTCGCCACCCATGGTGAATGGGTCCTACCTAGGACCTGAAAACATGTGTCAGGAAATATATTGTATTTAATGTTGTTTATCGGGATAATATTCAAAAATGCACTTAATTAAGTCATATGAGGGTTTAAAGGGGTCAAATAAAGCATGAAAAAGGGATAAATAGTGAAATTGTGCCTAGAAAAGAGTGAAATATTGTTACAAGACTTTACAACACTTCAAAATAGGACTTAATAATAAATAAAAAGGTATTTTTAGGTAAATTGTAATAAATAGAGTCTAGAAGAATGTAGAAATATCTTACAAAACTTCACAACACCTTCACAAGACGTCATTATTTGAATTTTAGCACCTAAATATGCATGTTCAAGCCATGTCACAACATAAAATCAGAGAAAAATATATCAAACACGATGAAACAAAACCTAAAAGGCCATGAAAATGACAAGGGGCCATTTTTCTATGGTGCATTTAGCCCCCACTTTAGTGAGAGGATGAACCTACTTCAAACTCACACTAAAGTAGCCATGAACATCAAGAGGAGGGTTCAAATGCACTTATGTTAGCAAGATGGAATGACAACAATCAAGAGGGATGATCAAGCTCCCAAGATGAAGATCCCATGGAAAACTAAACATAAGAACAAAGGAACACACAGGTGTTGAAATGAAAGAATTGAATGAAGCTTTGATCGTCGATCCAACTAGTTGTGGATTAGATCTAGGCTAATTGTTTCAAAAAGAGAATGTGTACTAACTCTGGGGTGATAGAACTAAGGATGGTCTGTCAAGTGAGAAAACCCAACTGTACTCACTCTGGGGCCACAAAACTTCTAACTGTCCACAGGGTGAGAAAGACCAAAAAGGTAAGATACATACACTAGTTGGTATGCACTCACAAACACAAAGGTGGCTATGGGGAAAAGTCATGCCACTAGATGGGCTTCCCGCTCAACCATAACAAAGTTACACCTACTGATAACTTTAACAAGGCACCACAAGGAAAGATGAACAAAAAGAAAGGTACCACAAGCATGCAAGTTGTGTTATGCAAGGTGGTAAAAATGCAAAAATGTAAAGATACAAAAATTTAAAATGTAAAAGTGTTAAATTTTCGAAGGAGTCTTGTTTAGTTCATGCAAGGTCAGTCACTTAGGAACATTGTGTCTAATGTCTCCAAGAGAGGACAAATCAAAGAATAGTACATTCACAACTTAGGGGATGCAGTGTGTCGCATCAGGCCACCAAGAGGAATGTAATATGCTAAGATAAATCACACTTATGAGGGACATCACACCCAATGTCATCCACAAAGTGACAAACACATCATATAAACAACAAGGCTACACTATGAACCAAGAATTCAATTGAAATAATGGTAATTTATTCCCCCCACTTAAAATGAATTGCTACACATTGTTCTGTGAGCAATTACTTTAAAGTAGAGAAGGAAAGAAAAAGAAAAAAGAAAATAAGACATGAGAGCCAACTTGGAAATCCCTATGCCAAGTCATATGTTTTGAAGTTAGGCTGCGTCAATGTCAAGGAAAAATAAAGAAAAGGGAGTTTCCCCCTAGAAAACAAAGCACGCCAAACACATAAGGGATCTATGGATTTAGGGTTAGTATGTTCATTGCTGCAATTTTTTTATGAAAGAGCTACTGTCATCATCAAACACATAGAACTAGAAGAAGGACACAAAGAGAGTGAAAACAAAGGAAACATAAAGCCCCTTTTGGGTCAACATGGAAGGTCATCCCCAAAAGGAATACACAAGTGAAAAGAAAATGAAAAGGAAGGAAAGGAAAAAGCTTTTGGGTCAACATGAAGGAGACATTGCAATCTTGATGCTTTGCATCATCCCCAAAAGGAAAACACAAAAAAAAAGAGAAAAATACAAGGACCTTTTGGGTCAACATGGAAGAGACATAGGGCATCTCTACACTTTGTGTCATCCAAAAAGGAGAACATAAAACAAAATCAAAAAAGACAAGGACCTTTTGGGTCAACATGGAAGAGACATAGGGCATCTCTACATTTTGCTTCATCCCCAAAAGGAGAACACAAAACAAATGTAAAAAAGAAAAGGACCTTTTGGTTCAACATGGAAGAGACATAGGGCATCTCTACGCTTTGCTTCATCCCCAAAAGGAAAACACAAAACAAAAATGAAAAAGACAATGCATGACATATAGAAGAATAGAGGTACAAATAGAAGAATTGGATGAAGAGAAGAAACATTAAACGCATGATACGGGAGAACACGATACACACATGAAATGAAAAGAAACAAGTAATGAAAGTGAAAGTCAACCATTAACTAACTTATTGGTTTCTCAATCATAAATGGTTAAGCAGAAAAGGAATAGCATAGTTAAGAGACAAAGGAAAATGCAGTACAAGGACAAGGCTAACAACTACTTGGCCCCCCACAAAGTGTAAAGGCAAGAATGAGCTGAGATAATTGATGGGAAAGGATCATGCGATAGTGAGAATGAATAATTCTACAACTATAGCATGATAAATGGATTGAATTGTTTTAAGGGATGATGAGGAAACAATCGATATCAGTGAAGTGATACTTATCTAGTATGTCCTTCAATGTCTGACATTCTTCTATTCGATGTCCAAGAATACGATGATATTTACAAAATGCTATGTTAGAGTCTTTTGGATGAATAACCAACCTATTCATAGGTGGTAAAAGTATAAGGCCTTTGTTTAAAAGCAATTGAAGTCTCCTTTCACATTCAAGTGGGGGATGTGTGGGAAACTTGAGCTTCTTCAATTTGTATGGTAATTTTCATTTGCTAGATTCTCCTTGTTCATGAATAGAAGGAGGAAGGGGACCCATGGGGATCCTAATATTCTTGTCATTAGAAGGAGAGAATGTTTGTTCACATGGAAGAAGAATGTTTAAGTTAGGAGGAGCATCCAAGATCAATGTACTAGCATCCTGAAGTCTCCTGGGTTGAAAAGGATGTCTATCAAGATGAGAAGGATCTTGGTATTCTAATCCTATGGTGTGTGCATCAATTGATTATTGTTCAAGAAGTTGGTGGATGTCATGTTCATTTTTTTTGTCACAACCTTGTTTACTTAAGATCTATGTGAATTCTTTACCATATGTTTCTTCAAGGTTTATAAGAGTGTTGGTGACTTTGTGATCATAAAAGGGTTGTGAGTATGCTTTTTTAAAGGAACTAGGTCCACTTGATGGAGGAACCTTAGGTCCATTGATTTTAGGATGTAAATATGCAAAGTGGGGCGGGTGCATGAATTTGGTTGCACTTTTGTGGCCAAATGGGAAAAAATTTTGGAAAGACATAACGCGCTCGCGTTATGTGATTTTAAAAAAAAAAAAAAGTCAAATGTGTATCATTTGCTCTTTACTATTTCTCATCTTTTCCCACGGCCAAAAATCCTCACTTTCATGCTCGCATTCTAGGAGGAAGGATTTCTGCAAATTTCATCAAGAACAATTGGATTTTGTTTGCAAATATGGTGCCACGACGACAAAGAGATGCGGGAGGTAAGTATTGTTTTCTATTTGTTTTGAATTTGTTAGTTTAAAATTGATTTTGTTTGTTTTAGGTTAGATTTGATTGTTTTTTTTAAAATTTGTAGGAAATCCTACAAATCCTCAACAAGAAGAGGAGGTAAATCCTCAACAAAATCAACCTCCCCCACCATTCTCTCAATTCCCTCCTGGCACTCAAGAAAATTTGAGTGAAATTGAGAACAATAGAAAACAACTTGAGGATCTTATCAGTAGGATGAGTGATCCAAATGCTTCAACCACAAAAATAATGCTTCTAGCAAATTCATTGAAAGACATGTTAAAAAATGTAGATGCAATCACCCAACAAATATCTAGATGGCAAGATAGGAGGTAGACAGCCAGGGCATATTATGCAGACAAATTATCATATAAACAAGTAAAAGATTTAAAAATTACTAAAGGTGATTTGTGCTCTCTATTCACTGACCCTAAAACAAATAAAAATATTAGCCTTAATGCAAAGAGGTTTCCTATTCATTGGTGCCACCACCAAGAGATTAAGAACCATTTTTATGAAAGATGGTATATGATCTTTGATTACCCACCATGCAATAATTGTGAAGTCCCCCAATATTTTCTTAGGAAACTATACAATGAGTTTGTATTGAACCAAATCCAAAATTATTTTGATATGAGGCAATTCTAGGGGAGAGGTGGGGGGTTAGCTCAGGATAGACCCGATGCACAACAGGATCCTACGCGGCAAGGGAGACGACCTCTCGCTAGGCTGCCTCGTGAGCATATTGTGATACCTGTCGTTGCGAAGGAGAGTGCCGACATAGAGACATTGTAGGTGATCACAACTTTAACCTGGAGTGTCATCCATCACACTATCCCTATTGTACAGCGCCATCCAGGGGAGTCTTCAGGTGGTGGCCTTCAAACCCATGTGTGTCAATCTTGCGGGGCGACTTGTTCGTATGACCCTGACGCAGGAGGGTGCCCATAGGATCCATATGCTACCTCGCCCAGCCTGATCATTATGCATCTGAGGGATGGAAGGCGGTGACATTTTGCATGATGCATATGGCATTGACACTCAGGTAAAATTCAGCATGTTCATTGAATTTAATTTATTAAATTTTGATTGTGAAATGCAAGATTAACTAATTTAGTTTTACTATTTTAATAAAATTGTAGGGTCATAGTGTAGAGACTGGATACACCAGTCATCTGGACACCTACTTATTTTTGCAGTACACCTATCGATGGGGTATGTAAAGTTAGTAAACAATTATAAATTTATTACATGTGTTAATAGCATTGTTTTACGAATGGTATTTTAAGATGTGATTTTGGATGTTGAACAAGGTACTATTTGAGGTTTCAAGGAAACACCCCCGAGTGCCAGTAGATTTGATCAAACGTTCACGGAGGTAATATAGAATTTAAAGAGAACTTAAGTAATGAATTCTAAGTTTAATAGATTTGTATAGTTTATATTCATATTGTTGGTTATGTTGCATTACACATCATTCAAACTCAAAGCATTACTTCAAATTTGATAACTAATGATTAGAAATATATCTGTTTAATACTTGTACTCAAAATTTTGTTCATTAGATCTCATACGTTATAAGTCATCACATGGATCGCTATTGTAACTTTTTTATGATTGAATAATTTGTTGTTTTATTTTCAAATGTTGGTGACAGAAACACCGCCAAACATTATGAGGGCAATGGATATTGGTGTTTCCTCCGCTATACAATCCTTGATGGCTCTAATAGGGGAGGTCTGAGGAAAATTACTAAATTTCAATTTACATTCATTGTTATAGATGAACTAGTTCTGGTGAAAAATCAAACCATTATTGATTTGTAGTTTAATTCCTATTTGGATGGTTTATACAGGGCTTGAGCACGCCTGAGCATCGGCGTGCAAATATTTCCATCGAGGAGAGTGATTGTGAGATGGCCGTAAGTGATTATTTTGTTAAGTATATTAATTTTTATAATGTAATTTCTATATATTAATGTCTTTACTTCTTATTGTAACAGTTGAAACTTCACCAGGAGCTAAACCCTAGGAGGAGCAACAAGAGCACTCCTTGAGCACAGCAGAAACGGGTGACAAAATTATCGCCATCGGATCGCCCAGCAAAGGGAAAGAAAATTGTATTTGAACCGTGAGCATGGAGAGAAATGAATTTTGAATGCACAAAAGCCCTTTGTTGTATGCCTACATGGAAATTTTGTACATATTTTGTGTTGGATATATTTTGACATTGTATGCCTATATGGCATTCTCGTAGTTTCCATATGGCTATTTTGTAACTATTATATTTTATACTTATATTGACATATATATTGATGTATGCATGGCTATTTGCTTAATACAAATCTTTTTATCGATGGCGTCCATCTTTGCAAATTATAAATTCATGGTTCAATAGGATATGAGTTACGCAGGTCTGGGCGTATACTTACAACTTTGATGACATATACTTTTGATCTACGCGGGTGAACATCAAAAGTGTGGAAAATTTCCAGTTTGGAAGTCAAAATGTAAGCCAATTTTGCAATTCTACGTTCTTGCATACTCGATCTTATGGACTTATATTCCTTCCTAGCACATATTGTGAATATTTCTCATTTGGTACAAAAGACAGATTCCTCATTTTTGAACCACTCATAGCAAAGAGATTCACAATAAGACTTTAGCATTGGAACACTACTCCATACTTCTCTTGTCTAGACCATAAAGGATTGAAAATTTTTAATTTGATGCAATGATAGTTGTGAGATGAGAATTTATATAACCATGCCTATTTTGAAACTTCGCGATCTAATAATCGTGATCAACAAGAACTTAAGAAGTGTTGCATAAGAGTTAGGTTTGATAGGCCTTCTCTTCCCTAAGGGAGGAGAGTCATGATCTTGAATTTTGAACAAAATTTTAAGAAGCAAACATTTTGAAATTTAAAAGCTTCAACCCATTTATTATATTTGGCTAAGTCTTATCTTGAAAATTATCAATGCATGTTCAAACTCTAAGGGAGATTCTCCCTAAAAAGCAAACTTTACCCTTTTTCCCAAGGAAAGAAATTGCAACAAGTTGCATGTGATTTATCTTATTTCTTTCTCACAGCTCCTGGTCAATCATTCATGGCTTAGGATAGTTCCGTTCCAAGGCAAGGACACCCAAAAAATCATTGAGATTCTTCTTACTTATCTACAGAAAAGTTTTGGCTCTTTCTACAATGTAAATAATTATGTAACACTCAAGCTTTCTTGTTTGCCTTACTACCAAAAAATGTTCACACTTTTCGATTGATCAATGATCAATAATGGCTGATTGTAAACACTTTGACATTTTATGTTTGAACTTTAATTTATAATTTTACATCATGACATTCGAGTAATCACTAATATTTATTATTTTAATATTTGACTTAGTGACTATGAAAGCGGTGATGTATTTTGCTATGTTATTTGACTATTAATATGGTGGTGTATTTTGAACTTGATTACTACCGCAAATATGTATATATTTTTAT
>VDFB02164706.1:0-14912 GCA_007258455.2 Sequoia sempervirens | reverse complement strand
GGGAGAGTATCACCTAGGAGAAGGGTATGGATAAGGACTTGATAGTAATGTCATTTAAGTTCAATGTATATGCATAGGTTAGGTTTTGGAAACCTTCAAAATTAAGTAAGTTTTGGTCATCAGTTGTGTCTTTGGGTAAGTTAACCTAGTCGAATCAAGCTTGGTTTCCCTTAAAGCAAACAATAGGGTTAGTCATACTTATTTATTAACGTTTTAATCATTTTTTTTAATTATCAAAATTAAATTAGTATCGATCTCGTCATTATGATATTTAAATATAGAATGACTGTATATATATTATGATATATGTGGGTATTTATAAATACATACATGTGTATATATTTACATGTAAAGGTATATAAGCATATGTATATATGATTGGATGGTAATTGATTATCGATATATGTGTGTATATATATATATATATGTATGTATGTGTGTGTGTGGGTGGATGTTTGTGTGTGTAGGATATAATAATAAGCATTTAATACATTCATTAAATATTGCAAAAAAGAATATGTAATATGATACTTTAAATTTCAAACCCCTTTCGCTAAAGAAAGTGCCTCAATTGAAGGCTTATAATATTGGCATATTCTTGAGGCTTAAAATCCATATTAAATACCTCTCAAGGTCACATATCATAGCTAAATGATAGCTATTTAAATTGATTTGAATTAAAGCGTTGGTCTTAGTAATCAGCCACCTTAAAGGTCTTTTAAAATCTTCAATTAAAAAACAAACATAAGCATGACTTTATCAATGCTCATGTGCCTATTTAAAGGAATTATAGTCAGAAATTAATCACAAAAGTAAATAGCCACAAAGTGGCATAGAAGATGCACTTTTAAAGTGTCATGAATAGTATTTTTATTTGGCTACTTTTGGAAAGGGTCGACCCCTCCATTATGGGGCGACCAATTCAACATTGGTTAATGTTTCAAACTGAATTATTAAGCTTTTTAAAACCACACTCCAACGTGGCCATAAAAGAGGCGATGAACAAGTCTTAGAAGCTTCTAATTTCTATGCAAACAAACCACCTAGTGGTGCCTATAGTTGTGCATTCAAAGCAATTAAATACTACAATATGAATGTTGAAAAATTGTTTCGAATTGGGGCATATATAAGAGTTGTTCGAGCCTCTTTAAGAGGTAATTTAAAATAGAAAATTTGTTGTGCAAGCATAAATATGGCACCATATTCCTCAGTAGTGGAATGCATTAAATCTGAGTAAGCTTTTCTTATAAAAACCAGTTGAATTCTCTTTGTTTGGGTTGGTTGATGGACATTGTGAAGGAGGCATAGAGTCTACGTTTTCTATCCTTATGCATTAGAGTTTGTAATATCAATTAAAGAAGTGATAACATAAAGTAATAGCTGAGTGTAGTATTTTCAAGAATTTAGAGTTTGCATTATCTATGATAGAGCTGAAAACAGCAAGTAGTTGCTAGACTATTTGAAGGAGGGTAGATGAGCATTGTCAAAGCTAGAGTATGCAAGAGGGAGCTATTTACAGCCAATAGTTGGAATTTGCAAGCATTTCTTAATTCTTTTTAAACTTGTTACCTTCTTATCAAAGAGCTTGAAATAAGAATGTTAAATATGATAAAAGAAAGAGTTTCTTATCTAATACATCTTTGTTCCCAAGCTGGGATGATGCTATTCTGAAGTCCCGGAAGAATATCATATTGCCTTTTCTGAGTAGTCTGCATAAGGATGCCAAGACCAAGATTAACATAAGTGAAATTAGATGGAAGCCTCCGCTATCAGATTTCTTGAAACTCAATTTTGATGGTGCATCCAAGGGTGATCTAGATGAGTCAGGTGCAAGAATTTGTATTCGAAATTCAAAGGGTGTTGTTGTGGTAGCAACAAGTTTAGTTTGGCTTCTATCAGGTACTAATAGCATGGCAGAAGCTCAAGCAATTTTTCTAGGGTTAGAGCTTGGGTTAAAAATAGGAATATCAAAAATACATGTGGAGGGTGACTCGCTAATAATTATAAATGCATGTAAGGAAAGTGCAGAATTGGAACCTGAGATATGTTTTACAAAAAGTATGGGATTTTTTGGATAGATTTCAATCCTTCATAATTTCACACACTTATAGGGAGGGTAATAGTGTGGTTGATTGTCTAGCAAATATGGGGTGTGAAGGTGATGAAATTGAACTATTGGTTGAAGGTCAAATTCAAGCTTTTCCAAAATTAGCCGCATTGGTTATGAAAGACTCTTTAAGGTTTACGAATTAAAATTTGTAATGAGCATATTTTCTAAAAGTTGATGGGACAAGTCAATCCAAAATGTGCATGTGTTGAAGGGTTCATATGTATTGAAAATGGTAAAAAAAGAAAAAGACAAGTAGCGGGGCTGAAAGTTTACAAGAAAACTCTTCTGATATGATTTGCTTTTGAAAGCAACGCTTTTGAAGCACTAAAAGCCAGAGAGCAAATGCATCTCGTGTGTTTACAATGTAGTGGTATCGCAGTGGCGGTAGGCCCCTCAAATGAGCTAAAATAAAGATGGATCCAGGCGAGCAAAGCCCCTATGATTCCCGACATTGAGCGCCATTGGTGGAAATGTTGTTGCTAAGGCCAAACTTCAAGCAACAATTTTCGGCTAACCAAAGTCCTAAAAGCTGTCGATGGAAAACCGTGACCGACGGCCTCGGTTTGGTGAAGGCTGGGTGCAAGGTCCTTGTTACCAACAGTTTGCTCCCAAATAATTAGTCAGTCAATGTTATTACATCATAAGGTGGAATTGTTGATTGAATTTCAAATGTTGTTTCACATTTTTATCATTATGCATTGAGCAACAGTTATACATTTTAAAGTTTCAGAAATAGAGTTTTTAAAGTGCCATTCAGATGTTGCAAAATTAAAAGAAATACATAATTGAGTAAATGAGCAAAGTAGCATTTCAGATGCTTTCTTTTATTTCATGAAAAAACTCATATTTTACAAGGCTTCATTTGATTTCGACAATCAGAAAGATATTACAACATTGCATGTAAATGTTTTTTTTCTTTTTCAAATGAAAAGGAAAGAATTGAAATCAAATATCCACACAAGCCGTGGATGTAACTATTACAATGCATTGCTAATAGCACATTGTACTACTGGAAATGCAGAAAGTAAAACACATAAGTGATGACATAATCATCATTGCCTGATTATCGACGTTTGATGCTGAATGGTGCACCTTGTCTTCTTGAGCTTCGTCGACCTGTAAGAGGAAAGGAGGGGTGTCAGTGGCTCTGATTATGATGTAACCTATATGAGGCACCCACAATAGTACAACCCACTATTAACCATGCATTGAAACAACCAATCAAGTGCAGTACGAATGAAATGAGCTGAAGGAGAAATAACAACATCATGATCATTATATTCTGTTTTTATGCTAACATTGTTTGTTTCCTTGTGCAGGTATAGGTAAAATCATGAAGCTGATCATTATTTGAAGACCAAGCATGTGGAGGAAAATGGGCTCCCACAAGGGTAGAGCTCAGCATGTTGCCCTATTCATTAAATGGGCTGATTTTAAAGATACGTCATCATATTCATCAAGTGAAAATGAAGAACAACTGAAAGAGTAAAAACAAAGTTATTTATCAAGCAACTAAACCAACTGTGCATTCATAACGATCATGTTAATTATTCTGAAGGCTACAGGTGAACAGTGAGTTTAGTTCACTAAATGAATTCAGCTGAGTACATTCACATTAGATATTGCTGCAAAGTTCATGTTTTGTGTTATCTTGTTGATCATAATCATATATGTCATACAAGTTTCAGTTCATCAATTTATTCTTTTCACAGTCAAAGATAGTGAACAGGCATACATTATGCCTTAACAGAGAGTTTTGTTTTGATTTTCATCGTGAAAGAGAGCAGATTTAAAGAGCAGTCTAATAAGTGAAACATAAAATGCATGAAGAGTACCATGTTGAAGCTCAAGAGTACAAAACACAAACAATGCATTCAAGTGACAAAAGAATAACCAGTTCAGTTTGACTAGTAATTCAAATACAACTTCAAGAATCACAAGGTGAGAAATGTTTGTCCCAGAACGACAAGTAAATGATAACAGTCTCATTCCAGAAGGGCTTTTGAGATGTTAGTTGTGCATAGGAGCAAGATGAGTAAATGCAGTCCAAAGAATTGCAAGGTTCCAATTTAAGTCTCTGTATAAATACAAAGGCAGAAATCCAGAGTCTATTGTAAGATTAAACACATGAGATCTCATTTAATGCAGTGTGTGGGGAGATACAGCAGGGACAACCACTTCACTTTGGCTGAGATGGTGCTTCAAACAGAATTATGTGTCAGTGTTTGGTGGAGGATAGCAATCAAAGTGCGATGTTCATTCAAAATTATCTTCAAGGAGTTATGAGTGTTAAGCAAAATACATATGAATAGATATGTGCAAGTTTCAGGCAATGGAAAACTAGAGAAATAATAGAGTTTTCAATGCAATACAACATTGGGAATTATAAGGTGAGATGATCATTCCAGAATGACAAGGAAGTGACAAGACTACTTCTGAAGGTTCCAGTTTAGTTAAAGGAAAGGACACAGTCCATGCAACTGCAATATTTTAACTAAATCTTTCCAAGATGGACAAGAGTATATATTGGATTTATAATCAACAGATCCAAATTAAAAGGTTCTCTGTGTGCATGAAGGGAAATAGTGACAACACTTGATCAATGCACGAACAGTTCAAGGGACAAACATTTCTGGTTTTCATGTTTTATGCTTCACCAAGGAAAACCTTCACCTAGGTCAAAACAAAAGGGAGGACAACATTTAAAGGCTTGATACTGTTTTCTTTTTAATGCCTTTCATCATGCTTACATTGCTGTTATGCAATCATTTTCTGTTGGTTGTGTATGTGCATGGAATGTGTAGCTATCCATTAAGTTGTGAGGGATGCAATGTATTCAAGTGAAAAGTACAGAGGGAGGCTTCTCCATCAAATAATGAACTCACAAGTGGCTGTAGATGGGGCTTGAGAATACAGGAAGGAGCATTATTTCTGCAAATATCAAATACCAATATGGAGTTCCAACTTTTAAAACACAGATTTCTTCCTATTACAGCTAACCATGTGGGTGTCTTTCCAAAAAGAAATTAAATACAGGTAAATGCACATATTTTATTACTCTCACAGGGGTTTTTGTTTTCTGAAAGAAAAAGATACAATAAACACGGTACCTACATTTGGGATTGACATTTTAAATACATAAAATACCAGTGCAGTGATTACCCATATGGGGTTTTTGCATAAAATAAACTAAATACAGAAATGTGAAGTTCCTTTGAAGGGTCGAGCTTTAGACTTAGAGAATGATAGCTTTTCTTCTATGTTCATGATACCCATTTTGGGTTTTGTTCTCAACTGTAAGAGAGGGGAGTTTCCTATTTTGGGTTGAACCCAATAGTTTTTGAAGTGCATTTTTTGAGATTCATATAGCCGTGGCTTGTATAGACAACGAAAAATTGCAAGTGAATGCCAACTATCAATAGCAACAAGAACGAAGACTTACTGCCATTGCTTATGGGAGGTAGCAGGCCGCAGCCACGATGTCCACCATAGTCTCCAGGCTTAACAAGCTTTTACCATGGTAGTCTAAGGAAGGCACAAGAACCCGAGCTAAAGACTTGAATTCGTTTAAGTGAGCGCGGGAAATAGAAGTAAAGGCACTAGAGGTTGTCTTAGCTACGACTATAGACCAAGTAAAACAGGAAAAGTCTTGAAAGACAAACGATAAGCTTACCTTGTGCTCAGTAGAGTGAAGCAGAACCCCGATTTCCCTTGTAAGGTTTCAGACCAAGCCGAGTTCATGCATATCAGCCATGAAGGGTGAAGTCACACAGAAGTGTAAAAGAAGGTCAGAAAAGTGAACGGGTCGTGGCCTTAATGTTTTCTTGCTCTTTGAAAAGAAGTATAAAAATTACGATACTGCAAAAATGAACTTACCCATTGGAGAGTTCGACCTTCTGAAGAATAAAATGAAGATTATCAAAGCATTCGAGCTCGAGTTCAACTTAGTCATGGTGGCGGAATATTCACTGGCAGAGCTTTTTCTTTTAAAGTGCGGAGTGTGAAATGAAGTAATGATTAGGGTTTGACCCTGTTTTGTTCATGCCCTAATGTAAGCCGACATTATAATTGCCTTTTGAATTTTCACCTTTTGACAGAAGCACATGAGAATTTTGAATTAGGTTAAGCTTTGTTTTGGAGATTATTAAAGTCTGAAGTCAATGTTTTGAAGACCAAAATTTATATGCCTAAGTCGAGCTTAGAGGGGTGATGAGTTATTCTCCTAGGGTCTAGGCTTATTTGTTATTGAAAGGAGGACTTAAGGAGAATGGTGATTGAAGGTGTTTTGAAGAGAGTAAGGGATGTCTTATTTGTTTGTGATTGATAAGAGAAAATAAATTAAGTGAAGAGCAATTAGGGATGTAATGGTGAATACCATATGACCTAGTATCTGATTGTTTAAGGTCAATGATATTTTTAGGCTTTTATTTTTGATTGATTTTTAAGAAATCAATGTGAATTTTGATGAGAGGAGTAAGATTATGTGTAATATTTTTATGATTTTTTGAGAAAATCAAAATATTGTAATGGAGTAATAAGGAGCCTTTCTTTTTTGCAAAATATTTTCAATCTTTAATTGCAAAAAATAGATTAATTGTGCAAATCTGCATCTTGTAAAGCAAAATCATAAAGTGATATTCTATAAATTGCTTTGAGTTTTCTTGCTATTTTTAGCGGATCTTTTATTGACTTTTCCTCTTGGCCGGATTTCATACCTATCTTGGAGAGATAAGTTGTTTTTTGAGCTTTTAAAGCAGGATTAGCCTATTTTTAAAGGCTTGACAGTGTGATCATAAAAGCAGTGTGCTTTTTTATGCTTTTAGGCAGTTTTTTGAAACAGTTGAGGCCTTTTTCCTTGAGCTTTTTTTTGAGCTTGAATTATGGTTTCTTGAGAGTTCTTTCAAAGACTTAGTCTTTTCAGCTCTCCTCTCTCAGTAGTTCAGACCAGAGTTTCTTGCTCATACACTTTTTTGAGCTTGTAAACCTTTTTGGTACTTAGTTTCAGATTCAGGCAAAGACTCTTTCAGTTTTAATAGAACAAATTTCTCCTTATCTTTTGTCTCATATTTTGTAATGGAAATCTGATGTATTTGTGTTTTCAAATCAGAATCCTTTTATGTCTTGCTGTTATAAGGTTGTGTTTCAGAATTACATGTTTCAGGTTGCATGTTGTGTTTGTTTTTTCAAATCTTCATGCAAATCATTGATGGGATATGTGCCAATGAGATTGTGAGAATTACTGTAATAGAGAAGCTGTTATGAGTGGTTAAGTCTAAGTTTTCATAAGTTTGGTGAATCAGCTGTTAGTCATAGGCTTTATTTTAAGTTTATGCATCCCTTTCCTCGGAGGTTGTTTTGATAGAATTGTCCCATTTTGGAGAACCAACTCACTCTGGAGATTCCTCTTTCGTTTAGATCACCCACATTTGAAAGAGGTTTCCATGTTTCAGTAGATTATTGAATATTGCATTCAGCAGGGTGCAAATCTATTGACAACAGTTTTTGGCACGCTCGGTGGGACTCTGAAAATCAATTTCAGAGAAGTTTTAATCCTTTAAGGTTGTTGTTTGGTGTATGCAGCAAGTTATTCAGCCTTTTGTAGGCCCTTTTTCAATATACCCGGTGACTCTGTTCTCTGATTTTCAAGTAGATCTAGTGTGAACATCACACAAAGGAACACATACTGAAGGGTCGAGTGTTCCCTTCAAAATTATCAGCCTTCAGAGGCAAAATCATCAAACACCATGGAGACTCCAAGAAGCTTTCTGGTATGCTTTTGAAGACTCTATTTTTGCTTGTTTTAGCCTTCAGATGAGCAAGCATGTCGAGGCTTCATGATGATGCATCATATCATCCGCCATACTCCTTGAGAAAATTGTATTATCCATATTCATGCTCGACCATGCTCCCGACATAATCATGTTGTTGGTTTCAATTCCGGCTTTTCAAAACCAGCATTACTTTTTATGATTTACCACCCACCCACCCTGCTCCAACCTCCATCCTACGCCATTGTACCACAAATTAGTCCCAAGATACTTCAGGTCGGACTTTAGGGTCTCATCGCGAATCCACGGAGGGGAGCGTCGGGGAATAGAAAGGAATCAGTCAAATCAGCAAGGGGAGATGGTGATTATAAAGAGCACACTACTTGATTACGCGAGTCAGCTAGCAGAGATCAAGAGGCAGTATGAGTATAACCAACACCAAGAAGAGTTGGCTTATCAAGCCTATCTTCATGATCAAGAGCTAGAGACCCAAAGAGCATAGTTTGAGGAGGATTTAGAGAGAGAGGCAGCCGCACAGATAAATCTTTTGCTTGCTTGGTGTCAAAGGTTGGAATCCCAAACAACTCCTATTAGTTCTGAACATCCTATTCAAGAAGAGGTTCGTAAATTCAAATTTCCAAGTTTTATGAAAAATGAGCCTCCTATCATACCGAAAGTCAAAATCCCAAGTTTTAGGCAAAATAGTTCTTTTAGCTCCCCAAATCAACCTCCTAATCTTGAAATATCAAATTTTCAAAACCACCATCCCTTGCAAGTCGAGGGAAATTCCTACAGTCAACCTGTCAGCATTCATGACCAGTCCATTAGGAAGCAACCTCCTTTCCTCTAGGATACTCCAAAAATCCCACAAGTTTCCCAGCCAGATAATTTTGATTGTCCTATCACTGTTGAGGACAGACCTATTGACTCAGAAAATGACTCATCATTCACCATGAAGGAAGAAGCTACAAGAATAAATTTACTGCATATAGCTATGGAGGAATATTGGTTAGAACAACAAAATATTGAACGAGAGAAGTCTTCTACTGATGAGTCCTTTCATGTTTTCACTAATGAGTTGCCTTGTTTTGTGGAGGATGGAGACAACTTTTCAGAGGATCAACAACATACCAAGTAGGAAGTTTCTACTGATTGCTCCATTTTTTCAGTGGAACCAAAGAAAGTCTCCAGTTGGGACAGTGTTAAAAAAGACCTAGAGCATCATGAGCCATTGCTGCAGGAGGTAGAGGAGGCCTTGTTTGAAGAACAACATATTCTAGATCAAAGAACAAGTTACAGTTCTCAAGTCTTGCTTGATTTGTTCAATGGATTACCGTTCTTTGTGGATAACGAAGTAAGCACCCCTCATATTACACCTGTACCATCTCTAGAGCAATGGGAGGAAGTTCAAAGTTCTAATGTTTCGATACCTCTGAAGAGTTGCAGTGATGAAGAAAATAGCTCTCTTCCACAAAAAATTGAAAGTGAGAGGGAGGACGACACGTTCTAGGATGATCTTGAGGATTTTGTTTCAAATTTAGATACCAAACGCTCATCTTTTGAAGGAGAAGGTGTGGAGCAGCAACTCGAGGTGAAGATAACATGGTTATCAAATGCTAGAACCTCGATGAACCTGGTGCAAAAGCTCAAATAGAATGAGATCAAGTTGCGCATAAGCATGACACTACTGTGCAAGGTAATGGCCTTGATATCTTTACAAGTTTTCAAGAAAATAGCCAGGAGGACACCTCAAAGCCTGTTATGCATACAGAAGATAATGATGGGACCCACGAGAACTTGTATGCTAATATAATTGATGAGTTTTGCACAAGGTTGGGTGATATGTTTTCAAATGATCCTCATCAAAAGGATGAGATTGAAGTAGTAGGTAACCAACAAAGAACTAGAGATGCAAGTTCTAGTTTCACCTTCACGAGAGGCTGCCCCATCTGACATCTAGCCAGGGATGTTGGCAAGATCCAAAGGATTTCCAGTTCACCTAAGGATGAGGTGGCAGTCGAGGGGCAGTAAATCCCAATTATTCATTCTAGGAAAACTAGAGGTATGCTTGATCAGATTCACATGATTTGCATCTTTGATTGTTATTTACAAGTTGCAGCACAACAATGTGTGAGAAGTATCCTCATTTTCCATCCTTTAGTGCAAATTTGTGAGTATGCGAAGTATTCTCGATTGACTAGGAGAGGCGGTTATTTTTCAAAACCCGTAAATGGTTTTGTTTGAGTACCTTTTCCACTGGTTAGTGTAGGATAGAATATTTGCTGCAAATAAGTGCATTTCACACATTTAATTTCAGTAGTTTTGCTTTCTCTAAGCGCTACTGCACATTGTTCTGTTGGCCACTAGGGCCTCTTTGTTTGCTTTCAGTTTTGTTTCATTTTCTTGCTGTTATTTGGAGTGTTGTTGTTCAAGTTTTCTGAGTTTCAAAAAGGGGCAAAATTGACTCCGCACCCAATGAATTGTTTTAAAGGCCACTGATCTATGCTTAGCAGGTAAGCATATAACAAAAATTTCCAAAATGTTACATATTTTTTGCTTCAGCTCAAATAGAGGAGCAGGAAGATTGTTATTTAACTTTAAGTGGAATTGCATGTTGATTTTCAAATGTTGTTTCACATCTCGTTTGCATCGAACAACAGTTATGCATTTCAAAGAAAGATAGAGTTTCAGAGTGCCATTCAGATGTTGCAGTTTTAAAAGAAATACGGAATTGAGTACATGGGAAAAATAGCATTTCAGATGCTTTCATTCATTTCATAAAGAACTCATATTTTTTACAGGGCTTAATTTGATTTCACAATCAGAATGATATTACAACATTGCATTCAAATGCATTTTCTTTTAATTGAAAAGAAAAATTGAAATCAAAGATCCACACAAGCCATGGATATAACTATGATTGCTACAATATATGTCTAATAGCACATTGCACTACTAGAGGTGCAAAAAAGAAAACACATAAGTGACAGATAATCATCATTTCCTGATTATCGACGTTCGATGCCGAATGGTGCACCTTGCCTTCTCGAGCTTCATCAACCTGTAAGAGGAAAAGAGGGGTGTCAGTGGCTCCAATTATGATGTAACTTATATGGAACACCCAAAATAGTACAACATACTATTAGCAATGCATTGAAGCAATCAAATCAATCAAGTGCAGTATGAAAGAAGTAAGCTAAAGGAGAAGTAGCAACATCATAATCATTGTGTTATGTTTTTATGCTAACACAATTTTTTTCCTTGTGCAGGTATAGGTAAAGTCATGAAGCTGAACATTATTCGAAGACCAAGCATGTGGAGTAAAATGGGCTCCCACAAGGGTAGAGCTCGCCATGTTGCCCTATTTATTAAATGGGCTAATTTTAAAAGATGCTTCATCATATACATTGAATGAAATGAAATACAGCTGAAAGAATAAAACAAAGAATCCATCAAGTAACAAAACCAATTGTGCATTCATAACGATCAGGATTCTTTCTAAAGGCTACAGGTGAACAGTGAGTTTAGTTCACTTAAGGAATTTAACTAAGTACATCCACATTAGAAATTGTTGAATAACTTCACTTTCTGTGCTGATTATGTCATGTAAGTTTCAATTCATCAATTCTCTCTTGGATAGTGAATAGGCATACATATGCCTTAATGTTTTTTTTAATATTCATCATCAAAGAGAACAGTTTCTGAGAGTAGTTTGTGTAGTGAAATATAAAAATACATGAAGAGTATCATGTTGCTCAAGAATACAAACACAGACAGTGCATTTGAGTATTGAATGAATTTCTAGTTCTAGTTGACTGATTAAGTAAATACTGCATCCTGAATAAGTAATAACAAGGAGATCATTCCAAAATAATAATGGAGGAGTAAGTATTTTCTTTCCAGAATGATTCTGAGTTACCAGTTATACATATAAACTGGTGGGTTGAGGAGGTTTGTACAGATGCAATGTTTCAATCCAAAAGCAAAAAGGTAAAACCTCTACAAAATTCGAATATAGAAAGTGAAAGCTGTTGTGGGAGGTTAAAAGGGACACCATTGTTTATATATACAATATGCATGAGGAATTATAAGTATTAATCTAGTGATCTTTTCAGATTTCTAAAGAGGGAGTAACAATTTATTTCCAGAAAAGTTTCTGAAGTTATCAGTTATGCATATGAACTGGTAAATAGAGGTGATTCATAGTAATGCAATATTTCATTATAACATTTTCTACAGAGTTCAAAAAATAGAAGATAGATATTGTTTTGTTAAAATTGAGTGAAAATCAAAGGATACTGATATATGTGCAGAATACGAGCATGAAAATTCCCCTCTTTGCAATGAACTTATACTGAAGCATTTTCAAGGTGTCCTAACTATCAAAGAGAATTACAGAAAATGCCAGAATGGAGTACCTAGTAATATGAACAAAAGAATATAGACAAACACACAGATTCTTGTTGTTCCCATCATGTTCTTTTATTTTTTTGAAGGTATATTAAAGCAAGCAACAGTGATGTGATGAGTTGTTTTTCTTGGGATGAACAAAATGCTAAGAAGGTTTAAATTAAAGACAAATATTCAAGGCATCTTTTTACATAAGTGAAGGTAAAACATCACTGGTTGTTTGAGTCAAAGCCTTAGTAACAAATGCAAGCAAATATATAGTTTTATCACCATTTTCAAACAGATATGGGAGGTCGAGTTCTATCAGAAAGTAAGACTACATGCTTTTAGCTTTGAGAATTTTCAACACTCACGATATTGTTTTATTCCAGAAGTTGAAAATAAGTCACTATTTATTTTAGCTCAAGTCCATGTGGAGATGACAAATAGAATAATGAAAGATACAAAAATGAACATCTTTCCTTCAAATATCAAATGCCAATATGGAGTTTTCTATTACAGCTAATGATGTAAATACACAGGTTTTGTTAACTCCTACAGGTGTTTTCAGTTCTGGGGATAAACAATGATGAACAATAGTTACCCACATGTGGGTGTGTCTTTGAAAATACAAAACATTAGTTTCGCATAAAAACAACAGTAGACCACAAGATATGCAGATTTTTATGCTAGGTCGAGCTTCAGAAGAGAAGAGAAAATGCAATTTTCTTTAATAATTCCAAAGACCCACTTCCAGGTTAGCTTCGAGTTGCAGAATATAGGAAATTCAATTATAGTGATAACTCACGAAAAGAGACAGCAAGGAGATACTAAAATACAAGTTTCCTGAGGTGGGTCAAGCATCAAAATGAAGAAAAGACAGTTTTGTTCAAATTTATATGATACCCATTTTGGGTGTTTGCATCGAGTGCAGAAAGAACAATAATGGAAATAACCCATATGAGTTTTACAAAAAACAGTAAGTAGAATACAAAAACTACAAATTCCTGTGATGAATCAAGCCTCAAAGTAAAGATAATGCAGTTCTCATTCAATCTTCACAATACACACGAAGTGATCCAGTATCAATATACATAAAGAAGAGTTTTATATTCTGGGTCAAGCCCAAAACTCAAAGAAAGTTATTTATACAAATCATATCTGGTGTGGCCTGAATATGGCCAGAGATTCATGATTAAATAAGAAATTATTTAAGTCTCTGAACAAATTTTAGCACAGAAAATTAACAGTTCATGTCTCTGAAGTAGTTCCCTAGCCGCGGCCAAGAGTTCCAGAAAGCTTCCAAGTGCCAAGGGTTGAGCTCTCAATGTAGGTCGAGCTCACAAAATAGTAAAGTGGGAATACAAGAAACATAAACAAATGCATTAGAGGGTATGTATAGCCATGACCTCAAGGCCAGAAGAACAAAATATGATGCCAAATGAAAAGGCATAACAGCTGTGAGTAAATAGCTCACCTTTATGACAGTAGGAGAAAGCAATGACCCATGAGCTCTCTCTTAGAGCTTTTAAGTGGAACTTGAGCTCATATCGGCCAAGGTAGATGTAAGAACAAGAATGAGTTAGAAGAAGAGCATGACAAGCCACTACCTTAGGGTATTTTGATATCCCTGAATAAAGTGAAGGAACTTCAATAACAGACTAAACAAGCTTACCCAGATGACATTTCAACTGTTAGGAGGTAAAACCATGGTCTCAAAGCACACGAAGCTTGAGTTCAACTCAATCATGGTGGCAATATGCAAAGAATAGAGCTTCTTTCATTCAAGCTAGTGAGTGAGGTTTGACCTTGTTTTGATCGAACCCTAATTCAATCCATCATCATCCCAATGTCACTTAAGGCAATTTGGTTTTAGTGCATTTAAATAGTCAGCTGAAATTAGGGTGCCTAGGGTTGACATATTAAGTCTTAGGACTATTTTTATGCCTTAGTGAAATATGTTATTTGATTCAAAAGTTGATTTCTCTAAAATAAATTCAAAATAAAACCCTATCAAGGTAAAATGACCCTAAGTCAAATAGATCCTAGTCACATAGTATTCTAAATAACACTCATCTCTTAATTGATTTTCTCTTAAACTTAATAACACAAGATCAAATTAGAACATTGCATTTCACTAAGGCATGAAAATATCCTATGACTTAATTATGTCGTAACCTGTGCACCACTGTACCAAAATTCCTCAAATACGCAGTCTAATGGCCTTTAAATGAACATTTCTCCTGGGAGAGATGATGGATTGAATCTCTGAGGGGTTTAATTCAAAACAATGTCAAACCCACGGATCACTACCAGTCAATGAAAGAAGCCTCTATTCTTTGCATATTGCCACCATGATTGAGCTGAACCTAAGCTCTCTGGGTGCCTTTGAGAGACCATATTTCACTCCCAAAGCTGAAATGCCTCCTGCAAGTTTAGTTTGTTACTGAAGTTCCTTCAATTTTATTCAGTAGATATCAAAATACCTCAAGGTCGTGTATTTGACAATGCTTTTCCTTCGAACTCATTATCTGCTTACATCGCACCTTGGCCTACATGATTCAAGTTCCACTTAAAACTTCTAAGGAGAGAGCCCAGCTATTCTCATCAGCCATAAAGGCATTTTTATTTACTCACTGCTGCTA
>VDFB02164705.1:0-13860 GCA_007258455.2 Sequoia sempervirens | reverse complement strand
GTGTGCTATATTCTTGATTCCTTAAATTATTTATTCAAATGGATTGCGACTGATGTGATTTACTGCATTTAGTGTTGTAAATTTTAATGATGCCACAATTATTGTACTACTGTTGTTTCTTATTATACCTGCTGCGGTATGGCAATGTTTTTCCCTTCCCTTCTGCTATTTACCACACTACCACCTTGCTCAAGGTTTCTTGCTATGAGGTTGCTGTGTATACCGCATATGTTGCTCGCCTACCTGGTGGTCTAGCGGTGTATGCTTTTGATCATTACTTGAAGAGTGTCAATGAGACAATCTTATTTGTCTTATCGATATCTCAATGTCTCATTGACATTACTTCATTGTATCCAAGAGTTTTGTTTCGCCAAGCACTTGTAGATATACCTTGTCAATGTGACGTAAGTGATTCTCTCCTTGATATGCTCGTATCTTGTTGACATTTCACTATTTTACGTCGTCGATGAGACATATAAATAAGTCTCTTCGACATAGGGGTGTCTAAATTGGTGCTAAACCCAAAGCTAAACTCGAAGCTAAATTCGGAACTAAAAGTGGTGATAAAATTGAAGCTAAAATCAGAGCCAATGGTGGTGCTAACGACAGCGCCACACTCAAAGCTAATATTGACACTCAAAGCGGTGCTAAAAGTAGCACTGAAACTAGCGCCAACTTGTCTTGATCGATGCAAATAAACACCAAAAATAGTGCCATCCTGATAAATAGTGCCAAAGTTTTCATAAAATTGGAAAAAAATACATTAAAATAGTGGGTGGAAGCAAAAAATGGAGCAAATCATAGGGATTTGTTGTAGTGAGTATGAATGTAATCAAAATATTATTTTTTCTTAACAGTAAGAATGTAATCAAAGCCACCTTGAAAATTTATAATAACTCTTAGTTGGAGTAAAATTTTCATTTCAATTTCTTCATATGATTGGAAAATAGGTTGCAAAACCCAATGCATGTTATTAGTTATTTCATTATTCTTGTTGAAAGCTTAAGGTGGAGAGTTCAAGGAGGATTTTCATTACAAAGGACACATTGATTATGCTCTCATGTGTGAAAATTCATATGATTAGATAATAAATGCACAACATAATTGAAAATAGTGGGTTGTGAGTTATTTCATCCTACTTTTTATTAGCTTGACTTTCCCTAGAAGGTAACCCTATTTTATGAGGATGTTGTATTACGATTGTGTATTGTGATGTATTTTGAGAGTCTGATAGTGGTCGTGTTGCCTCTGGATCTCTGAGTGGTGATACTCCTATGAGAAGCTTGCTTTGTAAGTATATTGTAATCTTTGTGATTTCTAAATAATATATTGGGTGGCTTTTGGAGTGTGGGGTTTTTCTCCTTAAATGGTTCTCCCCATGTAAATCATTGTGTTGTGGTATGCATGATATTTATGTCTATTTTTGTCTAAGTTTCTATAACTATTAAAAATCTATAAAAGTTTTACATTATTATCCTCTCAAGATTAGTGTAGGAAGTTGTTTCACAACCTTAACTTCCTTACAATTATTTAGATAGTAAGACTTTAATGAAAGTCAACTTTAAAATTTATTACAACTATTAGTTATAGTACAAATTGCATTTTGATTTATTCACATGATTGACAAATAAATACACAAAACTAGTTCTAGTTTACAAAACAAAGAGGGCCTTCGGTTTCAAAATAGTATGTGGCTTGCAAGTTTAATAACACCCAGTGTTTTCCAACCTACAATTTCATACACAACATGAATGTAATGAAAACCTTTTTTTCTTAACACAGTAAAAATGCAATGAAAGTCACTTTCACAATTATTACAACTGTTCTTTACGGTGAAAATTGCATTTCAATTTCTTCATATGTTTAAAAAATAAATGCACAAAAAAAATTGTAGTTTGCATAACATGGTGGGTGTTCAATTATTTCCTTCTGCTTGTCAAAAAATAAAGGGTGGACAACTTGGGAAGGACTTGCAAGTGGGAGACACATAAAATAAATCAAATTGAGGTGATGGGTAACTAAGAAATTGGTTTCTTACATGTTTTACCATTTTAAAATAGTATGTGGCTTGGAGGTTTCATAACACCCAATATTTTCCAACCTGCAATTTCACATTGGCATAGGTTAAATTTTAGAGTACACACTTCATAATGGACACGCTTCCTGCTATAGAAAATAGTTGGTAGTAAGATATGATTTGTATTAAAAGTGGAGGATGGAAAGAAAAAATTTGATTTTTAAGTTGTACATGTTTAGTTAATTATTGTTATGTATTCAAAATTTCACTTGCTTTTTTCATCCATAATTTGTGAGGAAATATGCAAAGAACATGGAAATAAATTGAGATTTATTGAAGTGATGAAACAAATGGATGTTTCCATTCAACGTTATGTACAATATATCATTACATTTTGTATTTCTTTTGCTGGTGTAATCAAGATTCAAGTATTCATGTGTCATCTCCATTCAAAGAATGTTTCAACCTACACAAGGAAAGTAAAATTTTCAAAGTTGTGTATTAGTGAGAGGGTGAAGATAGACAAAATACATGTCTACAGACTTCAAAATTGTGATTTTTTGGAAGAGATATGTTTAGAGTCCATAACAAAAGATGGGGAAGAAGTTACCATATATACACATACACCACACCCAACTTGTGTTGCTATATTCTCTATTCTTATGTTCATTTCTATAGGTAAAATACATTTCATTTTCCATGTTACCATTTTAGGCCACAAAAAAAGTTGTAGGTTCAAAATAAATATTGTGGTGTTGAACTTGCACAATTGTAGTTTTTTTTGTGTAAGATCTACTTTTCATCCTCATTTAAAGTTACATCAAGTGAATGGTATGATTAGACAAACCTTTGTCTACACCTAGAAGGTGTACTACCACCTAAAACAAAGGGAACCTTTTTTGCATTTTAGCTTATCATCATTCACTCCTTTGTTGATTCATTATTTAATCAACAGATGCAAAGTACGTGTTCTTTTTTAGTATTGTTGGTAGTAATGGAAGCATATTTTTTGACATTTGGGGTTTTCACAAAGGTTTTGGTGGACTTCTTCACCTTTATTCTCACATAATGCATAGAAACATGCACCACAACCCACCTCTATTCCAACTTTTATAGCTTTTAGATGCATCTCTATAAGTAATTACATATGAATATGCAAGTTACATTTTTAGACTACATAGATAGTTGCAAGTTGAACTACACATCATTTTTCTCAACCTGCACAACTTTAATTCATTCTCTCTAAGATGTACATTTCCTCCTCATATCAAATAAGGAAAAATAGATGGTTGGTTTTCATAACCTCCCCCTTCCGGTAAAAGAGGCTTCTATTCCCCACCTAAAATAAACTCTTCATTAAATTTTGAGGTAGGACTAAGAATGTGTTGTCATTGTCTATGTCCACTTGCACATTGAATTACACATTGTGATTTCCAACTGGCATTGGCTTACATTATTGCTCTTAGGATCTTTTTTGCATTTATGCCTTTCTTGATTCAATCAATCACTTACTCCTTATTTTCTCAATAGATGCAAGCAACCTACGATTCCTTTTGTGTTGGTGGAAAAAACATGCAAACACATTTTTTGGCATTAGATGTTATCATAAAAGGTTTTGGTTGACTTCTTCATCTTTCATCTAAATTAACTCATACATAGGAACCACACCTAACTTATCTTCCCAAATTAATAAATTTTTTCTTGCAACTATGGAAGTAATTACATTAAATATTATTATGCATGTTATAATTATAGGCTACATACAAAGTTATAGGTTGAACTACTCATTGTGTTGTTTAACCTGAAATTGTTTAGTTCATGCATTATCAAATGCACACTATTTCTACTCATGTTAAGCCACCCCAAATAGAAGGTTGGATATCACAACATTCCTACTTAGGTAAAAGAGGTTTGTACACCCTGTTACCAATTTTTCACCATAGCTCAATTGGTGGAGCTGTTGAACATTGTTTATATCTTAAGGTGAAATTGCAGATTATGTTTAAGTGTTGTTTGCATCATGTTCATTATTCATTAAGTGACAGTTGTGCTTTTAAGAAGAGATCAAAATTTCAAGTGCTATTCAAATATTCCAGAATTAAATGAAGTACATAATTGAGCATATAAATAAGATTTTCAAATACTTTCATTTATTTCATGGAATAATTCATATTTACATAGCTTCATTTGATTGCAAGAATCAGAATGATATTACAACATTGCATTGAAATGCATTTTTCTTTTCAAATGAAAAGCAAAAGATGAAATCAAATATCCACACAAGCCATGGATGTGACTGTCACAATGCACCATAAATAGTACACTACACTATGGAAGATGTGAAAGGAAAAATCATGTAAGTAAACGACATAATCATCATTGCCTGTTTTGGCCAATGGTTGACGATGAATGGTGCGCCTTTGTCTTCTCAAGCTTTGTCAACCTGTAAGAGAAAAGAGGGAGATGTTAGAGGCTCCAATTATGAAGATACCTACATGAATCACCAACAATAGTGCAACCTACTATCAATCATACATTGAAACAATCATGAAAAGTACAGAAGAAATGAGTTGAAGGAGAAACATCAATATGATCATTATATCTTATTTTTGATACTAACATTTTTTGTTTCCTTGTGGCGGTATAAGTAAAATCATGATGCTAATTAATGTTTGAAGACCAAGCATGTGGAGAAAAAATGAGCTCCCATAAGGGTAGAGCCTCGCATGTTGCCCTTTATTCATTATAAATGGGCTGATTAAGAGGATCGATTACCATCTTATCAAAAGAAATGATATACAATGAAAGAGTAAACAAAATTATCTTATCAAGCATTAAAACAACCGTGCACTCATAACAATCAAGTAGGTATTGCTTCAAGGCTACAGGTGGACAATTAATTCAATTAAGCTCAATTGATCTAACTAATTGCAAATCTCAACATTTCTACCATGGTAGTTTTGTTCATCATGTTCATAATATCATGTGAGGTTTAGTTCATCAGTGTTCTTTCTCACAATCAAGAATAGTGAACAGGCATACATAATTCCTTAACAAGGAATATAATTGTTTCAGATTCATGGAACAGCTTTGTTAAATGGAGCATAAAAATGCATGAAGAGTGCCAAGTTGAGGACCAGGAATACAAAGGTTCTGGAAATGCATCGAAATGATTAACAAAATAGCCAATTGCATTATGGCTGAAAAGTGCAAATGATTACTTTAAATAGAGCTGCTATATTACTGTTATTTGAAAGTAAACAATCAAGATACACTGCTTGAGGGAATTGTTCTGTCATGCTTCCAAACTATATCTTCAAAAAATTTCAAGTATCAGACAAGAAATGTGCATAGTTTTGACAAGGATTTAAACACATAAAAGTCATTTAGGAATGAGCAGAGTTTATAAAGTAAAAGTCTGATGAGGATTTGAAGTAAATCCATGCAGAGCATAATTGTGAGTGCATAGGAGACCAAGGTAAACAACTCATCTACAGACTCAGTCAAAAAGAATTCTGTGTGCAAGGAAGAAACAACAGGGAGATGACGATTGAGAATATAAATAAAAATTACATTTTCAGAATCTCAT
Organism: Sequoia sempervirens; assembly: GCA_007258455.2. NCBI lineage: Eukaryota > Viridiplantae > Streptophyta > Pinopsida > Cupressales > Cupressaceae > Sequoia > Sequoia sempervirens. The sequence goes on along the minus strand of VDFB02164705.1, from coordinate 8,254 downwards.
GAACCCATGTGTGGATGATCAACAGTGATATATTTAGATTCAGAAAATACATTTGCTTCACAAATAACAAATACCCATATATTGAAAATGGAAGAATTCAAATGCCAAAAGGAGCCCAGATTTTACACAGTTATCAAAATATGCAAATTTTGTTTATTTTTCATACACCCACATTGGGGTTTGAGTTTATAACACAGATTTCTTCAAGTTTCTTGATACTTAGTTGAGTCTTCTACAGAAAGGGGGCAAGGTTTTTGTTTTTCTTTAATTTTCTAAAAGACCATAATGGAGTGCACAATCTCGAGCTCAATACACATATGAGAGTTTAAATTCATGACAAATTTTTCAGAATCTCATAAATGTCATGAAGAGTCATACTGGTTTTCAAAAAAAACAACAAATGAACAGTTTTCCTTGAACACCCGCATGAGGGTTTGTAATCAAATGAGAATTCCATTATGTTTCAGTATACCCATGTTGGGTTTTGATCATGAAATGAAGAGACAAAACTAGCAATGGTGGGTCGAGCCCAAAAAATAACAAAAGGCCCATTTTGATGCATAAGTATGGCACGGCCTGTATATGGCCATGAAATTATTAATGGAAGGTAATCTTTTTATAGAGTTATGAAGCTTCTTAAAGCTTTTGTTTTGCAAAAATAATGTTAAGGAAGGTACAGTGAGATGATGAAGCTTACATGCGTGCCATGGAAGAGTAGAAAAGCCACGACCAAGTTCTCACAGAGCTCCCAAAATGCAAGGTCGAGCTCACATAGTGCAGCCGAATGGATTCATCAGGGAACAAACATAGAAATACAATGATAAATGCATCAGAAATTGCATTGACGTCATGGCCTTAAGGCCAGAAAGTGGCTCTGAACAAAGAAAAGAAGCTCGAAAGAGCCTACAACTGACTTACATTTGGTTCTGTGGAGATTTGACAGGAACAGTAAACAAAAAGCTCTCACTAAGCTCCTAATGCATGGTCGAGCTCAATCATGGCAGCTGGAAAGGATAGAAAACTCCAATGGCGGCCAGTGGAGAAGTGAAATGGCACACAAAGCTCTCACTAAGCTCACAAACGCCCAGGTCAAGCTCAAGTATGGCGGCCAAGAACACAAAATAGAAGGAGGAAACACAAAACCACAAATGCATCAAAAGATTGTATCAAGGCCATGAATTATGGGGCCATTTTCTCATCAAAGAAGCCAAAAATGCATAGCATAAAGGAGATAATGCTTACTCTGAGTTGTGGAGGCCGATTGTGACCAGATTCCAGAAGAGAGGAGGCATGAATGAAGTCTCAGTTCAAACCCTATGTTGGTGGCGCTGCTTGCAGAGTAATTTCCCCAAAGTCACCAATTGCAAATGATCCAAATTTAGGGTTTTGCTTTTGTTTTTGTCTTATTCATGCCCTAATTCAAAAATGGGCCTTTTCATTTAAGATTATAATGTTTAGAATATCCTTTTGTGTCTTATTCATGCCCTAGGTCGAACTATGAAGAGGTTCATGTTATAAGTTTTGCCTAAGTCTTTGTTTTATTTAATGAATTATTTACTTTAGGCCTTTAGGTGAAGCCTTTAATTATTATCAAGGGGTTTTGAGAAAATCAATTAGGATATAGATTAGAGATATGTTTTATGATTTTTGAAGAAAATCAAGAATTATAGATTGGAGAGATAAGGTTGTATTTGTTTTTGCAAAAGATTTAGCAATCTTTAAATTACAAAAAATAGACGAATGGTAAAAATCTGCAAATCTTGTAAAGCAGAGGCATAAAGCAATCTTTCATAAATTGTTTTATGATTTCTTGCTATTATTAGCATATTCTATTGACTTTTTCTCTTGGTCGGATTTAAGTGTCATCTTGGAGAGATAAGGTGTTTTTCTGGCTTTAAAAGCAGATTCACCTATTTTTAGAAGATAATTTGATCATAAAGCAAGATGCTTTTTTCTCAGCTTTTTATGCAGCTTTGAGACAGCTTGGAAGTTTTTTCCTTGAGCTTCTTTGTGAGCTCGGATTAGGGTTTCTTGAGAGAGATTATTCAAAAAGACTTAGTATTTTCCTCTCCTTCTCAGTTCAGATGACGGTTCCTGCTCATACACAATTATGAGTTTGTGAACCTCTTTTACTCAGTTCAGCATTGTTCACTCTTTCAGTTTTAATAAAGCAGCAGTATTCTCCTTCTCACTTCTGTCTCAGTTTCATAATAGCAATTTGATGTCTTTGTGGTTCAAATCAGAATCCTTTTATGTCTTGCTATTGTAAGTTGTGTTTTAGAATTGCATAGTTTTAGGTTGCCTATTATATTTCATCTAGGAATGTTCATGCAAAATATTGATGGAAGTATGTGCTAGTGGGATTGTGAGATTCATTGTGATAGAAAGCTGTTGTGAGTGTAAATGTTTGAATTTCATAACTTTAAGTGACATACCAGTTAGGTTTTAGTTTCAGTCATCTTTCTATCCTTTTCCTCATAAGTTATTTAGAATAGGATTTATCATTTAGAGAACCAGCTCACTCTAGAAATTCCTTCTTCGCTCTGATCACCCACATCAAAGGATGTTTCCATGTTTAGTAGGTTATGAATATTGCATTCAGAGGGTGCAAATCTATTGATAACACACCCCAAAAACCTTTGGAATCTTAGTTTTATTTTCATGTGGAGTTGCGATTTTACTTGTAGTCTATATGTCCACTTGTAGGTTGAACAACAGACTATGTTTTTCAACCTACATTGGATTACATCATGGTTGATAGGAATTTTTTCACCCTTATGGCTTTCTTGATTCACTCTAGATTATTGATTTATTATTTTTTCAACAAATGCAAAAAATAAGTTATTCTTTTGGCATTGTTGGCAATAATGGAAGCACATTTTGTGACATAAAAGGTTATCATAAACGGTTTTGGTTGACCTCTAACTATTCATCTTAATTAACAGATACACATGCACCAAAACTAATGTATCTTCCCAAAATAATATATTTTTTCTTGCAACTATAGAAGTCATTACATATTATTATTGTTACACCCTGATTGTATAGTTACTATTTTCTATTAATACATAGGGTAAAAATCGATGTAATGTGGATTTTGGAGATGAATCAAATGTGCTTTTACCTTGTTATCAATATGAATGTTTTCACATTTGATGATTGTATCATTTGATGTTACTTCAGTTGATGTTATTCATGTTGATATATTGCATTTATGTGAAGGAAAGGTTATTGAATTGTATTTATTCTAACTTTGAGATGTTTGTATATATTGCATATGTTATGAACATTTGACTATCGTGAGCATGTGTTAGTGGATGCAGGTATGTGTTCCATTCCTCCAAGAAAAGGTGAAGTATCAATCGAGAGAAGATCTTGGTCAAGTAACCGGTAAAAGTAAACTATCTGAGCATACAAACACCACATTAGAGTGATTGAACTGAGTCAATTTGTGGTTATAGGTAAGTCATCCATAGTTTGTATGTTTGCATTAGGAGTCTTGTTTACTTCTGCATACTTTTGTAGGTGATGTTTATCTACTTGGCTTATGAGATCCTTCTTGTGTTATTATGATCATATGGATAAGTGTGATGTAGGTGGAAGTACGTTTATATGTATGCACATGTGTGTCAATGGGATCTAATGACATGTATATGCATATGTATAGATATATTGCACATACACATTGATCAATATGATGGTAACATAAATGGATGTAAGTGAATTGGATGTGAACACACACACACACACACACACACATATATACATGTATCTATATGTATATGCATATTGATACAAGTGTACGTTAGCTAATGGACATGCTCATATGGATGCATCAATATGGTATACCTACATATATGTGAACATAGAGGTATATATATATATATGCATACATCCTGTATAATGTGTTTATTATAATTATTTTTCTTGTGTGCTTATATACATATGTATATATATTGGATATATGCTGACTGGCTTACGATATATATATTTATTTAATAAATATATATATTTATACGTAAACATATATTAAAATATTATATATATTTAGTTATATATACATACATATATATATGTATATGTATATGTATATGTATATGATATATACAAATATATACATATAATAATAATATATACTTTACATATTGATTTTACACTTTTGGAATTCAACTTATTCTTATTTAATAAGAAGTCAATTTATTGAAGACTTCTTTTGACGTTATAAGTTCATGGATCAAGTATGTTGATATTGGATGTCATTATGGAAATCGACTATGAAACATAGATGACACTGTGTAAAAGCCACGTATCACTTGCCAAGAATACACATGAGTGAGACATAGCAATACATCTAAATTTTGTTGGCTTTGACTTGGTCAATATGAGAAATGAAGAAAACATTGAGTAAGTCCAACACATTTATTTGCTCCAGTTGACTCAACCCATAAAACAGTCAATTCAAGTTATGTGTTGCTAAATTATCATTGGCATATTACTCTCACTTGAGAGTCGTTCCAACTTGCTAGTTTTGGAGCCACCTCTTTTTTCACTTTCCTGTAGACGTCATTTTGGGAGAAAAATACAAATTCTCCATGTGCAAGTTGAAATGGTCTTTTGAATGCTATCAATATGAAAGTCATTATGTTATGCTTTTTACTGAGTTTGAGCTTCTATCATCACCACCACCTTTGTGTTGAATCATGTTGCATGAAATTTGTGTCATTCTACATGCCAAAACTATAGGATTTCTAAAGCTGGCTGCTCTATAAATAGTCACACCAACTCACTTGAAACACATTCTTATTCTTACCCATTCTTGAGTGATCATTATTTACAATCATAATCATTCTCATTTTTGTATTCTTGAGACACCATTATTTCTATTCTCCCATTTCAATTGAGAGAGGCATATCATACCAAGAGTATACGTCCTTAGCTATTTATCATATCTGAGCTTTACTAGTCATTTTCATCTGATTTATGAGTGAGAAAATAGTGAGATTTTATGAGGAAGAGTTGACTTAATATTTGAGAGTAGTGTTCTATCAACGAGAGAGAGAGAGAGAGAGAGTTGTGTTGGGAAGCTGAATTAAGTTGAACTACTGTTGGAGAAGGCTACACTATCATCATTATTTGGATAAATGATAATAAGCATGGGTTTTTCTATTTCTTATTATCTGTAAGGAATTATTGTGTTTTCTATACTACATGAAATGTATTTTCTACTTGTTCAATAGAAGTAATTATGATTATATTATGAAAAAGGGAATTGAAGCCTTCTAGCTATTTTATACTGTGATTGTAAGATCTCCATAATAGGAGAATGATGCTTGAATTATTTATTATTTACTAGGCTTGGATGAATGCAAGAGTCACTTGAGGTACACCTAGCTAAGCTATTAAGTTAACTAGGAAAGCTTGTGTTACTCCTAGGATAGTTAATCTAGTATGGGAGGGAGCTTGTGTACTTGTTAATTAGATCCATTTCAAGTAGAATAGTATGTTGTGGGTTATTCTGGGGTGAAAGATTACCCATTGAAGGACAATACCTATGTGTAGTGTAAGATAGCCTTAAGTCAAATCAGCCTTGAGCAGTGTATGTGATAGATGACTTCATTCGAAGTACTGAATGAGAACACTTTGGCCAAAGTAGTGCAATGCCCAAGACTCCACTTAGTTGTGTGACTACTGAGACTACATTGTTAGTTCATCACGATCCATTATTACATGCTAGTTCAAGATTGTGGGATTACAAGATCTAGTTATGTAGGACACAACACTATGCTCAGTTGGTTGTCATTATCAGCTACTCTACCAATCTCTTCATCAAAGGGAAGGGTCATGAGGGTCACACCACCCCAACCCACATAAATCACAACACATACCAACACAGAAAATGCTAGACAAAACCCACTTTCAACTATTTTTTAGGAAAAATGAAATGCATGTGATCTAAAGCTTACATGCTGTAACCTCTACCAGTTTGATTCATTACAACAAAAATCAACTCCAAAAAATCTACTATTTAGGAGCCAATCTACACTATCAGCCACCTTCAACAAACTTCCCACTTAACCTCTTTTTATTTTCCCTCAATAAATCCACCCTAGAACAAGTTCCTAGAAAGTAAAAATTTCCCCTTTGTTTTGGACGACAAAAGTCTCACCCATTGATTTCTGGCCTAGGGAGAATTTTTTTATGAAATCCACTTTTTAGAGGACCAACTTTGTGGGGCCATAACTTTTGATCTGGGTGTTTGATTCACTATTATTGCATATCATCAGAAAGATCTTGACAAGCTGTACAACATGTGAACCAGCCATAGGTTAGTTCGACCACCTTTTGAGCTATTTCGGGGCCTCTAAAGTTTTATATCTGAATTTGAAGCTACATTAGAGAAATTTCCTGGGATGAAAAATTTAGATTCTCCCAAACCATTCAAGGAATTAAGGTGATTCTTTTGCAACTGGAAATGTTTTTCAGCTCTGCTGCTTGGGGTAAATTTTGATGTCCATACAAGCTTGTTTTGGCTGACTTACTAAAAATAGTACGTGCTCATTTTTTGTCATTTTTGATGCTCGACAGTCTTGTACCCCTGAAGTGCCATCATGGGACTCAAAACAACTAAAGAAAATAAAGAAAACATTTTTTTGGGGTGATGCAAGATTACCCTACACCGCTGGATGCTCCTGCATCAAAGGGCCATCTAATTGTTGATAGATGTACCTGGGATCAGACAGAGTCTCGGTTATGAAGGCAATCTGATACAAGCCTCCACAGAGGTGATAGAAGAACCAAGCATCAAGGAAAAAAACCTGGACCCTCCTTACCACTATTTATTCAAAAGCTCTATGAGCTATGTATGTATTTGTATGCTTTCTTAGATTGAAGAATATTTGAAAAGAAAAGGAATACATGTTGAAATATGTTTTGTAAATTGTTTGGAAATTATCAATACAAGAAAAGAAATTTTTTATTGCAATGCTTTTGTTACTTGTTTATTTACTTGTTTGGTGTAAAATAATAAATTTTTACTTTATGGAAGGGTTGGTACATTACATGTGGTATTAGAGCTACCATATTTAACTCTGGAACTTATGAGCTTGTCATTTTTCCATCCAACATGATCTAATGTTGTGAAAATTCTTGTGTCAGAATGGTGCATCTTAGATTAATGGCTCATAAGTCAGTAATAAAAAATGAGCACTACTTGAAGGACAAGAAGGAAAAATAATCCATCATTAGAACCATAGAAGGAACCAACTACGATAATACCATTTGGTTGAGTGACACCAAAAAGTTTAGTTATGCACTTTCTCGAATCAGTGATGTGAAGAGGAAGATGAATATGGAGGCTATATACAATTACCTACCAACCATCTCACCAAAAAAGTTAGAGTCATTACCACTTTACAAGGACATTCCTTTAGAAGAAAGTGTTAGTTCTGCATTCATCTTTAGGGATCCTAGGGTTCTACCATTGGCCGAAGTAATATCGATTTCTTCAAGTGAAGAGTCTGAGGGATATGTACCAAGGACACCCCCAGATGAGAAATGGTCTCATGAACAAATGTCTGCAAAAAATGTAGACTACATTGTTGATGAACACCATATTGACATTACTTCTCATAACTACGTATTGGATGATAAATCCAAGGGTTATTATCCTTTTTGGGATAGGTACAAATAGATGAGAGGTGAACAAAAATATATGGAACAATAATTTTCTTAGTCCGTAGGTTATACGCCTCTAAGCTATGTGTCTGAGAATGAATCTGAAGGATACTCTCCAATTGACTATTTGAATGGTCGCTCCATGTAATCAAAAGGATATTGAAATCCTCATGAAATGCATAAAGTTATGTGTTTATCAAAAGGATCGTGTGCTTAATCTTATATGGAATTCTTGTGTACATGTGAATGTTTACTTTTATTTTTTCCACAAGACAATTGATAACATAATTAGGCTAACATGGATAAAAAATTGAGGTAAAAACCAATCACATAAGCATGGTAAAGATATATGTGAGGACACGAACTAATCCCGGTACAAGTCAGGAGGATGGACAAGGAACCATTTGAGTAGAGGCTAGGCTTGACCAAATCTTGGCAAGGTTAACTAATCTTGAACAAGAAAGAGATAAGGGTAGGGTAGAAAAGGAAGTACCCAACAATGATCAAGAGGGAGAAAATTCTTCCCATGGGCATGGTGAAAACCATAATCATGATAAGGAAAAATCACCTACACCATCTA
>VDFB02164704.1:0-18633 GCA_007258455.2 Sequoia sempervirens | reverse complement strand
CTAATTGAATCAGCTAGATTATGCATTGCATATTTTTACATCACACAAGTCTCCAAGACAAAATGTTAAGACTATTATGAACCCTATATTATTAGTGTCTAAATCATAGTAACGAGACTCAGACGCGGCTCGGACTCGGCGAGGGCGACTCGGCGACTCGGGACTCGGACGCAACGCAAACGCAGCAATATGAAAAAAAGTTGAAAAAACCCTAGAAATTTAGAGATTTTTAAAGATTTAAAACTTGTTTCAAGCACCCTCTATTGAATACAACTCAAATAAAATCAAATTTGATCACATGCACAAGTATACAACGATTACATAAGTATAGAGTACACAAATTGTAGTTGTGCTGCTGAAGGAAATAGCATACTTAGATATATAAAATTAGTCAAATGTATACAAAACTCATGGAATATGAAATCCATGACATCAAATGTTCCATACAAATATGAAATATCAAAAGTAAAACAATAGCTATAAGTCAATGACTCTATGCCCTATGGCATAGTCCAGCATCCTTCTTACGAAGGCGTCTAAGGGTCCTAGATGATGTTGCAGCTGCAGCCATAGTCTCTACCTGTGTCTGACTCTCCATGCCACTCTCACCGACAGCAGCTATGTCTCCTCGTGCTCTAGCCTCCTCCTCAGCCATGGCTACAACCTCGGCCTCTCTCTCTGCTTGGTCCACCCAATCAAGGTCCTCGTCACTAAAGACTGCATCTGTAGCCTCAGTGATCCACTCAAACTGTGGATCAACCTCCTCTAGACTGATCGGGGTTTTGTCGTGGTCAAAAAGCTTCCTGTATTTGAGCCGAAGGTTGTAATGAACATATACTAAGTCATTCATCCTCTCCACTGCCAATCTATTGCGCTTCTTGGAGTGTATGTCCTCAAACATACTCCAATTGCGCTCACAACCAGATAAACTGCATGAACCGCATGGTCAGCTCCATATACGTATCGGCAACATTTTGTAGGATCGGGTATCGTAAACCAAACATATGCCACCAAGCATCCGAGATGAGAAAAGAAACAAAATCAATCTCTTACTTCGCTTCAGTTCAAGTTCAACATTTAATAATAAATTATAATATATAAATAGATGAAAAATTATGCCCCTTAAATATATTTTTACCTCGAAGTAATGTTAAAACCATTATCTTGCACATTTGGCGCAAAGAAGTCTCCCTTTGTGCCTTAGTGAAGGCATCTATCTCCCCGCACTACCTCGGTAGTAGTAACAACCGGCAACATCCGCTTCTATCGCCGCAGTAGAGCCCTACCTAAGAATTTCTATCCGCATCGAGATCATGTGGGAATTGAAGGCTGGGTCGGATTTAGAAACATGCCACATGGATGGCCTATGAAGTTGGTTTTGCCATCTCCTATCAATGATATCCCAAATGGGACGATACTTCCTCAACTCCACCATAGACTAATCTAATGGCCTTCTTTGGCCCTGGTATCCATTCTCTCATATATGTAGCCCATTGCGGCTTCTCCCCATTTGCAACTCGTAGGAGCACTAGCAAGGGCTCAATAAACTGCAAAGTGCAAACATGTTTCACAAATAAGTGTGAACGAAAATAAACAAATAAAAGTAAGATATGATTAAAAATTTAAACATAATAAATAATTAAATTTTACCTTCACAATCTCGTCCATTATTGTCCAAAACCCTTTCTCATCAAAAATGCAATCAGCCAAAGCAATCCTTGCAGTGCTTGTAGAAAAGGATGAGGAGGACCACTCCTCACTAGTAAACATGCGCCTTAAGGCTGCCCTTGACTGAATCAAGGATTGCATCGTGATAAAATTTGTTGCAAACCTAGTGATGCCAGGACGAGACAACTCCCTCAACCCCGTGTATTGCCTCATAAGGTTAAGCACCCATGTGTGGTTGTATACAAATTTGCATATGTTTTTTGCTGCTTCCACACATGTTTTGATCCATGGGAGCTTGCCAAGATCCTCCAACATGAGGTCAATGCAATGGGCGCACATAGAGTCCAAAATATAGTAGGGTGCCTCCATCAATAATCTACCGCCAGCTGAACATAATTTGTCGCATTATCCGGTCACCACTTGCACTACATTCTTTCCCCCACATCGCCGAAACACCTTCTATAGCCCTCACACGTATGTGGCATTTTGAATTGGGAGGAAGCATCACTGACTTCATGAGGACGGTGTCACCTGAAAAAATAAGCAAACCAATTATTCAATAAATAAAACATAAATCAGCCATATTAAATTATTATTAATCACTAAATCAAATTCAAATTCCACGCATTGAGGGAAGTACAAATTACCTCCTCGGAGGAAACTAGAAATTAAGCAGCCGGCCCCATTTTTCCTATCAAATTCAAATCCATCACGATGGTGCAACCAATCATCCTCCACTGCTTGCGCTACTCCTCTAATTGTGCTTTCACATCTGCCACCTTTTGAGTCAAAAATGGGCCCTTTAATTCATTTTCACTAGGGGCTTTGAACCCCGCCCCACATATGGTTATGTCATCAACCATGTTTTGCCAAAAAGGTGACCTATAACATGTCATAAATAAATTAATAAGTTACATAAGTATTGTAAAATGAAAAAGTTTTAAGTTTTTAACTTTAAATTTGAATTCGATAATGAGATACATCTAGATTCTAAAATTTAAATATAAATTTTAAAACAATTAAACGAAAAAGAATTACCTGGCTACATGGAAGGGAATGGTGCAGTAGTACCAAAAGTCTGCAATTGACTTTTTTGCTGCATCATGTGCGTCCTTGTTCCAACCCATGCTCTCAAGCGATGGTTGGGAACCAGGAGTAGCGTGTGGTACAAAATATGAGTCCACCATAGATTTACGAACTCTAGGGCCAATGCTAATACTGCCACTACCACTAGCAGTAGCAGCGCCACCAGCACTAGGAGTACACATAGGCATAGCTGATGCAGAAACAGAAACACTAGCACAAGCACTAGGACTAGGACGGTATGGAGGCATGGAAGAAGCATCTCCAACAACACCAAGTCCCTGTCCAACTAAAACACTCACCAACTCCTGCTTCTGTTTCTTTTTCATTTCTTTTTGCATTTCAAAAGTTTCTAATTGCACCTGCACTTCACGAACAACCTCAGGAGGTGCTTTAGTGCAACCCACTACATCATGGGTGGTTATGCGTGCAAGATGGTATTTTAATCTATTTATGCCTCCATGATATATTGTTTTGCAGTAGAAATATTTGGCGTCTCCTCTTTTCATTCCGGGAAAGATTTCAGCATGTTTCCAAGCAGGGTCTTTTCTAACTGGGGTTTGATATTGAATTTTATGATCAGAAGTAAATGCACAGAAAATAATTCAAAATCAGAGGCAATAACACAGCAGTTACCCTGGGAAAACCCTCCTCTTGAGGGAGAAAAAACCCAGCAACAAAGATCTCTCTTATATATAAAATAATGGCAATAAGTCTGTTTGATGGTTCGCAAACTGCTCACAATGAGTCTGTCCTTGCAAATAATACATACAAGATGATATACTGCACTGGATCTCCCACTGTATGATCTACATCACTCGACTGGTGTATCTGATCTTATCTCTCTGACAGGTTCACACTTGAATGACATCACAGATCTGGTAAATTCGATGATTAAATCCCAGATGAGTTCGCACTTGAAGATCTAATCGGCCTTGATGATGAGTAACTGAAGTTCGCACTTGATTGATCTATTCGCCCTTTTTGATACAGAACATATATGAGTAATCGAACTCGACTTGTATATGTACAATGGACGAAACAGAAGTATATATACAGATGAGATGGGATGAAACTAATCCCTCATGTCGGCCTTATAAGAGATTGCCTATCTAATTGAAGTCGGCCTAGTTGGCCTTGATAAATGTTCACACCTCTTCACAAGAGGTCGGCCCCTTATGAATATTAGATATCTTCTAATAAAAGATAAACATCAAATTCTTTTATGTCGGCCCAAGGCATGAGATACAAAACAATAAAGTAAATTGAATAGCCAACGGCTATAAATTCAATTTAAGACTTTCTCGAAAGAAGTGAGCTGGAAGGATCAACCGAAGCTGCTATAACATTAACATTTGAGACATTGTGAAAATAATAATATGGTTTGATTTGCAAATGAATGTGGCTGCAAAAGTAGGGTTTCTAAAATTATTTAAGTTGCAAGTAGGGTTTGTAAAAAATATATCCAAACTCAAAAAAACAATGATTTTACAAATTACAATGAATTATTTGTTAAAAAAACACAAAAAAATCAATTAAAATCGAACTTACCTCTTAGATTTGGCTTGGAATGCAATGCAAACTCCTCCCAATCACTGGTAATGAGCTCTCAATGCACCTCCTTGCTGGTATGAAGCTCCCCAAATGATATATGACCCTGGATTTGTCTTCAACAACTTGCTAGTTGCCCTCTCTTCTCCTCCTATTTTTCTTCACAACTCTCTCTTCTCCTCCTATTTTGCCAAATGAATGAAATGAGGTTGCTTTTAGGGGCGAAATAGAAAATATAAGTCAAAAAAAAAATATAAAAAACTTGAGTTTCTATTTTTTTTGGGCCTTTTTGGCCTTTGCTGCACCGGCCGCGTCCAGGGGTCGGGACTCGCCTGGACACTGCGCGTCTGGCGCGTCCGGCCTAGACGCGCCTAGACGCGTCCGCTCGGCCAGGGTCGCGCGGAACGCGACTCGCCGCGTCTGGGCGAGTCCTGGCGAGTCCCAGGACTATGGTCTAAATTAATGAATATGTTGCATTGTTTTGTGAGTTTTACAAGGCTCATAATATAATACAAACCAGTTTTCAAACATATGTAATATCCCAAACAATATATATGCAAATATTTTGATTTTTTGTAACATAAAATGATGCCCTAGTTTTCTGATTTTCAATTTCTGCTTAAACCCTAGTGTGCTAATATAATTTTCTGAGTTTTTTAATGCATGAACGGCAGTACATAATGCAACCAAAAAGTAGATAAACTTATAGCAGATCACGGTAGCATCAAATCATCAACATAGTTCGACTAGATCCATCAATATCAACCAATATATTTCTGAGATACAACCTCCAGTCTGCTGCTACAAATATGAATGCAAATTACAATGGAAATTGGGCCTCAAACATGGGCCACAACATGAAGAAACCCCAATAATGCAGATGCAAATTATCCCTAGCTGGGCGAAGCTGCTCCAGCCACAAACATGCAACTAAATGATGAAGAAACAACTCAAAAACCCTACCTAAGGGGTGCGCTGGCCTTTAGAACTGATGTTAAGGCTTTGCCACCCTAGAAAATTTGAATTAAGACCTCCAACTTGCACAACTCGCCCTCCAAATCAGAAATCTAAATGCTGATCCAAAACTGACATGAAACTAGCAATAACCCCTCCATTGAAGCACATAGGAACCTCCGTCATGAAGTCCTCCTTGGACGAAGCTAGGGTTTCGTCCAACTCCTCCTTAATTCTCAAGGGTATCCATCCTTAGAGAATCCACCAATATGCAGAGCAGAAAAGCAGATGAAAAATATTCATTGATGATTAATGCCTCTCAACTCACCTTGTATAAATACACATCTCCTTATGACTCCTAATCTGGCCGACCTAGCTCTAGGTGCCAATTTGCATCTAAAATTTGTTTAAATTCATTTTTATATCTCTTTTTCTTGGGCGCCAATTTCCAATTTAAATTTATTTTACTTTTTTGTTCTTTCCCCTTCTCCTTATCCCTCCAAGGGCCGACCAAGCCCATATATATATAAAGAATATTTTGGCACAAATATTTAAATATTTTTCCCTCCTTTTTGGGCGCCCAAATCCAAAATAATAAAATATTATTTTTATCTGATTTTCGTAGAAGGGACATTACAGAAAGCAACCCATGGCATGAGATACAATAGTTGCTTCCATCCCTCCACCTGCCTCTTCAACAATCAGAGGAAAGCTACCCATGGTAAGTGATCCCCTTTGTGCTCCTATAGTTTCTCAACCTCTAGTGGTTGTTTCAATCCCTCTAACAAAGGAGGAAAACAAACCATGCTAGCAAACCCTCTTCCTCCAACCAAATCTCAATCTCACACTAAATGTAACCAACTTGTGAGAGATCATAAGCGTCGTCAACGTGTTGCACCTCAAGAGCATGCTACCTTATTCAACCCCAGTCCTAACCATCCGCCTCCCATGCAATTGCCCTGTGATTTGTTGTCTCCTTCTCAACCTCCCCCTCCTCTCCTCGACCTCTCCCTCCCCTCCTCAACCTAAACCTCTTCCTACCTCCAACCCTTCTACTCCTCCCTCAAAACTAGATGAGAAACCCCAAAAGGGTTCAAGTAGTCTTGGCTCCATCTACCCAACCTCCCCTCATCCCTATAACCTGTGATATGCCTCGCTTAGATGAACCTTTACATATTTTGAATGTCAACATCATCTCTAGTGCTACCTATACTTCACTAGTTCCCTTACAACACACACACCATCAAGTTTTTCTAAATATCCTTTGCCCCACCACCATAGACATTGGCATCCCCTACCCACCACCGAAGTGTAAGTCGGAGCACTATCCCACACCACCCTACCACCAAACTAAGCATAACCCTCCTTAACCCCACCACTAGACCTTTCTACATTGATTCTTCCAAATATTGAGGCCCCTCCTCCATCTACAACTTTTTCTACTCACTTGATGTTGGTGGCACTAAGCAACTGCAATTAGTTGCATATCTTGACAATGATACCCATGATTTTCCCCAGAGTGCATATGTTTTAATCCTTCATGGATATTCCATTATTGTCATAGATCTTCACAAGGTCATTGATGCTCACCTCAATTGATACTAAGGAGGAGGTTGTTCTTACAGTTAATTCCCTACATCCAGATGCAAGCGAGTCTCCTAATATTTCTCTAACAATGATGCATCTATCAACATGCCCTCCTTCCCCTATAGACAAGATTAGGAGGAAGACTATTTGATGGATGATGACCTTTAGAATCGTACTTCATCTCATGTGCATAAGTGTGTTTGCTTGTTTGCTTTGTAATCCTTGTCATTCTATTTGATATGTGTTTATTAGTTCCTCCTAGAGGACCCATGTTACCCTTCTAGGTACATGGATACAAGGGAAATGAAATGTTGTGACATTCCTTTATTTGTATCTATCTTCTTCTATATGTTGTTATTGCTTTTATGACATTTTGGGGACGATGCAAAGTGTTGAGACATTTAGGTCTCTTCCATGTTGACCCAAATATTTTGTCTTTATGTGACATTCTTCCTTTGTATTCATAGTTCTATAGGCTTGGGTGTTGTGACCCAATCAATGAAAGAAACAAATTGCAATATTTAGTCAAATTTCGGCACTTAAAAATCCAGGTGCATACAAATAAACAAGGGCAGCGATTTCCTTGAATTAAAGATATTTAATTAAAATTAAATTAAAAGGGTTTTAGGCCAGCAATTAAGAGGAATAGTTGTGACTCTTACAAAAAGGCAAAAATAATGAAGAGGTGTGACCCCCTCAAACTTGAAGATATAAGAGGGAGAGCATTTCATTTGAGAAAGAGATTGATTAGATCATTCAATCAATCAATTAAGAATAAATATGATGTGACTCCTAATATGAAAGATTGTGACTCCTAATGTGAAAGGTTGTGACTCTTTCAAATATAAAAAGGTTGTGACACCTTAATATAAAAAGGTTGTGACACCTTCAAATATGAAAGGTTGTGACTCCCTCAATAATGAGATATAAAAGGGAGATCATTTCCTTGTGGAGAAATCATCAAGTTGGAAAAAGGAAAATAAGAATAAGAAATATAAGACAATCTCTTTGGAATAGAGATTGAGAACAGCCAATGGTAATATTCTGAAATATAATTGGTGGCAACCATTTAAGAGTAAATTTTTCATTTCATTAAGAGGTATTTATTTAGAAATATTCTAGCAAATTCCTTGAGGAATCATATCTTGAGTTTGTGAAGTGTCTTGCAAATAGGAAGGTCGTTCAACCTTCCGAGTTCACAAGAGATGAAGGAAGACCAGCCTTCATGCTCTTATCAAGTACGCCACCCCAAGATGGAATGGACGGCCAGCCTTCCATGCTTGTGGGCCAGGAGGTGGAATGGAAGACCAACCTTCCATGCTCATGGGCCAGGAGGTGGAATGGAAGATCGACCTTCCATTTTCTTGGGCTTGATCAAAGAGGAAGGCCAGCCTCCAAGGTGGACTAAGAGATGGAAGGGTGGCCCACCTTCCATGCTCTCGCAATACAAGGAATACCAGCCTTGAGATTGCCGTTTGCAAGCATTTCCAATAAATTCTTGTTGTGATTTGCTATGAGGAATATGCTATGAACTAAATATTAATGATGCTATGAACTATTGATCTAAATATTATGATGTTTTAGCTATGATTTATTGATCTCAATATTATAATATTTTATGTATGGATTTGAATATTCTCGTGAATTTGATACTTGTTATTACTAATATCAGTTTTTAGCAAGGAAACCCGGGGATACGTCCCCCCCTGAAATGCCTCGTCCCTGTCCTCAGATTGTCTTGAGTACAGGGGGACGCTAGGGGATTGTCCCCTTTTTTGCCCAAAAATAGGAAACCGTCCCCTTTTCTGCCCAAAAATAGGAAACCGTTCCCGAAATGGGGGAACGGCGTTGACCGAATGGGGGACGGTTGACCGTCCCGAGAACGGCCAGGGGACGATTGAGCCATCCCTCGACCATCCCAGGGACGACCGACCGTCCCCCACGTCTAAACAACTTTTAAACTCAAAATAAAAAAGTTGTGCCCCTGCCTACGTGGCATCTGTGGGCCCCATTGTTTTTTACTCTCTTATAAGGAAAAAAAGGCCTCTCTTTATTCATTTTATGCATTTGCTTGTTTGAGCAGCCAAGGGTTTGAGAGCAAAAGAAGTTGCAGCCATTGAAGGAGAAGGAGCAGCAGCTTGACGAAGGAGAGGAGGTTGAAATTAGTGTTGTTGAGAGTGCAAATCCACCAAAGAGGTATGCATTTCCTTTCCCTCTTTCTTTTTTCATTTTTTTTGCAAAATCTCAAGCATACATTGTCTGATTTTTTTTATTTTTTTGCATTTTCAATTGAAACTTGCATTCTAAATATAAAAAACATGAGTTGCAGTGAGGATGGGAGTGATAGTGAAGTTGAAGTGCAAACTAGAAGGGAAAGTGGTGGGGATGTTAGTGGAGAGCAAAGAAACCCAATCCAATGCCCTTCAACAACCAATACCAATACCATGGAACACTATGCAAAACACCCATTAAACAAAAAAAAACCATTCCTTCAATATGTCACACCCGTGGGTGAAAACAAAAAAATTCAAGGGGGAGTAGGGTGTGGTTTTGCCATGTTTGTGAAAAGGAATTTAGGGGCAGCTACACAAGAGTTAGGTCTCATTTTTGGGTGAGGTGGGGCCATGGAGTTACAGTGTGTCCTGCATTAACAAATGAACTATTTTTAGAGTGCCAAAAAATTCAAAT
The DNA here is from genome assembly GCA_007258455.2 of Sequoia sempervirens. Lineage (NCBI taxonomy): Eukaryota > Viridiplantae > Streptophyta > Pinopsida > Cupressales > Cupressaceae > Sequoia > Sequoia sempervirens. Next base: position 9,102 of record VDFB02164704.1, on the reverse strand, counting down.
GGAGTTGGATGGTGGGGTTCAAAGTGGGTCACCTTCTTTCCCAAGTTCACAATCATCTATACCTAATCCTATTCCTTCCACGGTTGGTAGTAGTAGAGTTTCCTCAAGAGGAAAAAGCAAGGTGAGTGGTGGTGGGAAGGCATCTTCAATTGAGTCCATGTTTAATAACCAAGCACAAGAAGCCACTGAATCTTCCATTGCCAAATTCTTTTTTGCCCATGCCATCCCATTTCATGTGGCCCATTCCTCTTATTTCAAACAAATGGTGAAAGACATAGCCACTGTTGGTCCTTCATTCATACCCCATGGAGATCATAAGCTACACACCACCCTCCTAGACAAAGAGTATTCCAAAGTTAATGTGTTAATGGAGATGAGGCAAACGTGGATGAGGACGGGGTGCTCTATAGTGATGGATGGGTGGACTGATGTTAGACATCGGCCACTCATCAATGTCATAGTCACATGCCCTACTGGTTCTTATTTTCTTAGAGTCGTAGATTGTTTGTGGAGACGTAAGGATGCAGACTTTCAGTTTTCCATTTTGAGAGATGCCATAGAGGAGGTTGGGGCTGCAAATGTGGTGCAGGTGATCACCGATTCAACACGCGTGTGCAAATCGGTTGGGTTGATGGTGGAGGGTATTTATAGGCACATATTTTGGACCCCATGTTGTGTTCATGCATTGAACAATGTAGTGAAAGACATAGGGAAGTTGGATTGGGTGAAACAAACGGTGGCAAAAGCTAGAAATATTCAGATGTTCATTTGCAATCACCACACCTCACTTGCTCTCTTCAGAACATTTTCAAAGGAGGAGTTTCTCAAACCTGTTGAGACAAGGTATGCCACTTACTTCATTTTGTTTCACTTTCCATTTGTATTCATAATCTAATTTTGTTTTAAATTTTTATTTTTTAATGAATCATTGAATCAATGAATGTAGATATGCCACATACTTCATTTTGTTAAATTTTAATATCTGATTAAGTGCACAAAAATTAATTCAAAAATAAACACACAACACAGCAGATACCCTGGGAAAACCCTCCTCTTGAGGGAGAAAAACCCAGCAACAATATATCACTTATATATTGAGTCTCAAAACAAAGTCTCCTTTACAATGAAGGCCAATAAGAGGGCCAAGAGATAACACCACAATCTAATGAAACTACAGAAATACAGTGATGTAATCTGCTAACAAAATACTCAGCCTCCAGATCTGCTCTTGAAACAATTCGCACTTGATAAAGGATGGAATGAACTTGCTTGATGCTTGAATGAGTGAGAATGAACTTCTATATATACATTTGCTAGAGAGGTCGCACCTCTACAAGAACTAGGTCGGCCACCAAAGGAAAAATACATACAAATAATAATTATGAATTACAATGAAGGTCGGCCAAGGTGAAAGTACAAAGGAGGTCGGCCAAGATAAGAATTATAATGTTACCTTGAGAAGCGCTACTGCAATTAAATCGGCATCATATAAATTAAATAGCCCCAAGCTATTATTTAATTTATTCAATCAATGCAAGTTGTGGCTGGAAGATGAGTCACGTAGCTGCAAAAATCAACACTCCCTCTCAGCTAGGGAGGAATACTTCCAACTGCAAAAGACATATCACCTCAACGTGATGTCAAATATCACCTCATGGTGATATCAACCATCATGGCTACTCCCATAGATGGTATGTACAAGTGCCCATCACTCAACGTGATGTTGTCACCTCATCGTGACGTTCACCATGGCTCCCCCAAAGGGTGAAACACAAGTACAATAAAAATCATCACGGACTCTCTCACGTGATGTTGTCATGGAATCACACACATGACATCCACCATGGCTCTCCCAGAGGGTGGAAATAAGGGATTTCACCTCGAACTTCTCTTTACAAAGAAGAACTCATTAATCAAGGGATTTCACCTCAAACTTCTCCCACAGAGAACTCATTCATCAAGGGATTTCACCTCGAACTTCTCTCACAGAGAAGAACTCATTAATCAGGATCACTGATACTGAGACTCCTCAGTTAGGGCTGTATTCTCCACCATACCAAGCTTATCTCGAAAGTACTCAAACTTTATCCTGGAGAGAGGCTTGGTGAGAATGTCTGTCATTTGCTCATCAGTGCTGATATACCTCAACTGTATAGCTTTCCTCAATACCATATCTCTAATATAATGGTATTTGATCTCAACATGCTTGGTTATGTCATGAAACACATGATTGACAGAAAGCTTCACACAACTCTGGTTATCACAATGAATGATAGTAGGCTCCATTCATTGCCCAAACAATCTTGCAAGGAGCTTTCGAAGCCACACTACTTCTTGAGTTGCCACAAAAGCTGCAATATACTCTGCCTCTGTTGTACTCAATGCTACAAATGATTGCTTCCTGCTGCACCAAGATATCATCGCAGATCCCAAACTGAAGCAACACCCAGACGTACTCTTCCGATCAGTGACACATCCTACCCAATCAAAATCAGTGTAACCATGCAACTTCAAATCTGCATCTGAAGTATATCTCAATCCATATCCAACTGTGCCACGCAAGTATCTCAGGATATGTTTAGCTGCAACAAGATGTATCTGTCTCGGTTCACACATGAACTGACTAAGTGCACTCACAACATAACAGATACCTGGCTAGTGTTAACTAGATACATCAAGGACCCAATCAACTGCCTGTACAATGTGGGATCCACCAAATCTGAACTAGTTGCAGCCTTTTTCAACTTGTGCACGTTGGTCTCCATAGGCATAGACATAGATTTGCAATCCATCATGCCGAAACTCTTCAGAATATCAATAGTGTACTTCCCTTGACTTAGAATCATCTCATCTGGTTTCTGCCAAACTTCTAAGCCAAGGAAGTAATGCATGAGCCCAAGGTCCTTCATTTCAAACTCGGAAGCCAACTCCTTACATTTGATAATGAGGTGCTCTTCACCAGTGAGAATCAAATCATCAACATACAGGACCAAAATCAATGCTTCACCATCAATTACCTTAAAGTACAGGTTCGGGTCAGCATCGTTCTTGAGGAAGCCCAAGCTTGACAAATAACGATCAATCTTTTCGTACCATGCACGAGGCGCCTGCTTAAGACCATACAAGCCCTTCTTCAGCCTGCAAACATGAGACTCCTTCCCATGTACCTCAAATCCATCAGGTTGCTCAATATAGACTTCTTCCTCAATCACACCATTCAAACAAGTTGTCTTCACATCCATCTAATGAATCTTCCATCCTCTAGATGCAGCAATGGCAATAATGGTCCTAACAGAAGTATAGCGAGCAACTGGAGCAAATGTTTCTTCATAGTCAACTCCCTCCTTTTGTGAGAACCCCCCAGCCACGAATCTTGCCTTATACTTCTCAATGCTCCCATCAGCCGCATGCTTGATCTTGAAGATTCATTTTGAAGATACCACAGATTTTCCTTCGGGTCTAGCAACGATGTCCCAAACATCATTCTTGAAAATTGATTGGTACTCTTCTGTCATAGCATCTTTCCAAACTTGTTGACTAGAAGCTTCCTCAACATTGGAAGGCTCAGACTCAATAATCTAACTCATCAAAGCAACATAACTAGAGAACTGTGAGGTCTCTTGCTTTCTCTGAAGGTTCCCCTTGGAGCTGCAAACCTTTCTGCCTCCTGCATTGTTTGCCTAGCCCAAAGAGGTCTTTTTCTCCCAATCACAATATCAATAGGCCCATCAGTAGGTTCCAAGGGCTCAACACGATCATTATCTTCTTTTGGTTCAGGAGCCTCCTTCTGAATCTCAAGAGAGTGGTCAACTTCCATATCCTGTGAAGGCTCTTCATGATCAATCTCCATCTGAGTGCCCTTGGATCTTTTGAATGCAACATCTTCCTCAAATGTGACATCTCTACTGATCTCAATTAGCTTCTGACCCGGAATGTAGATTTTGTAAGCTTTAGCTGACTCACTATAACCTACAAATAGCCCCTTCGTGCCAAAAGGCTCCAACTTTGTTCTCTTTTCCTTCGATACATGAACATAAACTGGACATCCAAAGATCCTCAAATGACTCACTTCTGGCTTCTTCCCAGTAAAGGCTTCTTCAGGAGTCATGTTCTCCAGGATTCGGTGGGGACTTCTGTTTTGAACATAGACAGTTGTCCTGGATGCTTCTGCCCAAAGGAATGTTGGAAGATCTTGGTCATGGATCATGGCTTTCGCTGCTTCCACAATAGTCCTATTCTTCCGTTCAGCAACACCATTCTATTGAGGATTGTAAGGGACACTGAACTCCCTCTTAATCCCAGCTTCAATGTAGTAATTCTGAAAGCTGTCGGAAGTGTACTCTCCTCCATTGTTGGATCTCAGAACTTTGATTTTCTTCCCCGAAATATTTTCCACCTGAGCTTTGAACTCCTTGAACCTTTCTAATACTTCCTCAAATTCCTTAGATTTCAAGAAGTAAATCCAAGTCTTTCTAGAGTAGTCATCAATAAAAAGAATATAATACAAGAAACCACTCGAAGAAGCAACAGACATTAGACCACATAAATCAGAGTGAATGAGATCTAGAATACTTTTGGATCTACTTTTTCTACTAAGAAATGGACCTTTAGTGTTCTTACCCAAAGCGCAGCCCTTGCAAGTACTTTTTCTATAATACTTTTGGATCTACTTTGGAAGGATCGTGACCAACTTCTCCATGAAAGGTAGGGCTCAAAAGTGAAGGTGGGCCAATCTTCGATGCCAAAGATCACACAAGCTTGAAGAATCATGCACCAACGCCTGAAGTGGCCGAGTGCATAGCCTATAGAGGCACTCATGTCAAACCCCGATCACACTAGCAGTTTTGATACTTGAGTTCTTCGTCCACGCAAGAACTTTACCCTTTGAAAATGCAACTTGGTATCCCTTGTCTTCCAAGGCTGAAATGGAAACAAGGTTTCTCTTGATGCCTGGAACGAATAGTACATCATTCAGCTGTAGAGTAATGTCGAAGTCCAGGTGAAGAGTAGAGGTCCCGACTCCTTTCACTGTGTAACTTGCATCATCTCCAATGATAACTTGTTCACTAGAATCTCTCTCCACCAAGTTAGATAGATGAGCCCGGAATCTAGTAATGTGGCGAGAGGCACCACTATCAATCAACCAAGTGTTGGTGTCAGTAGGTACGTTGCTTGACAAAGCCGAATAGAATAAGTAATCACAAGAATCCTTCTATGGAGAAACTTCACCAACATCTGCTATGGTAGCTTGCTACTTAGGCCTAGAGGGACACTCTTTAGCAAAATGACCATACTTGTCACATCTAAAGCATTGAATCTTAGAAAGGTCTCTTTTCTTCTTGAATGCGGGGGCACCATCAGATTCCTTATCTCTATTTCTCTTGAAGTATCCTTTCTTTCCACCTTTCCCTTTCTTCTTCGATGAATGGGTGGCAAGAACATGAATCTCCTCATTAGTGGAGCTTTGACCATTCCTCTTGCAGCTAATCTAGACTCCTCTTGAATGCAATCCACTCTCAACCGATCAAACTTAGGAAGTTTCGATCTTGCACTGATCCCTTGGATGTAAGACTCCCATGATGAAGGAAGACCATTGAGAGCAAGCATGGTCAAGTCCTTGTCATCTACCACATGGCCAATTGTAGAGAGTTGGTCTCTCAACTCCGAAATCTTCATGAAGTAAGCAATAACCGATTCTCCTTTCGCCATCTTCACATGATGGAGTTGTTGCTTCAGTGCAAGAGCCCAACTCGTGTTGTTGATTTCGTACATCTCCTCCAAAGACTTGAACATCTCCCTCGCCGTCTTCATCTTAGAAATGATAGGAACAATATGATCTTTAACGGAATCAACCAACATCTTCTTTGCCTTGATGTCTTTCTTCCTCCATTGCAACTTCTCTTCTTCCTCTTCTGGTTTGGAAACTTTGGTCTCCACAAACTCAGCCAAATCATTCTCTTCCAAGGTGAGCATGATTTTGAACCTCCATGAAGTGAAATTTGATGCTCCTTCAAGCCTATCCTCAATCTTCAACCCGTTCGCCATCTTCACGAAGAGGTAGAATTACTCAACAATGAGAGAGAGAAAAGAGAGTATCGCTGTAATGCACAATCTGATCAAGATCTTACTTCACACTCGCTCTGATACCATGTTAAATTTTAATATCAAATTAAGTGCACAGAAATTAATTCAAAAATAAACACACAACACAGCAGATACCCTAGGAAAACCCTCCTCCTGAGGGAGAAAAACCTAGCAACAATATATCACTTATATATTGAGTCTCAAAACAAAGTCTCCTTTACAATGAAGGCTAATAAGAGGGCCAAGAGATAACACCACAATCTGATGAAACTACAGAAATACAATGATGTAATCTGCTAACAAAATACTCAGCCTCCTACAAATCTCGATCTGCTTTTGAAACAATTCGCACTTGAGAGAAGGATGGAATGAACTTGCTTGATGCTTGAATGAGTGAGAATGAACTTCTATATATACATTTGCTAGAGAGGTTGCATCTCTACAAGAACTAGGTCAGCCACCAAAGGAAAAATAAATACAAATAATAATTATGAATTACAATGAAGGTCAGCCAAGGTGAAAGTACAAAGGAGGTCGGCCAAGATAAGAATTATAATGTTGCCTTGAGAAGTGCCACTTCAATTAAATCGGCATCATATAAATTAAATAGCCCCAGGCTATTATTTAATTTATTCAATCAATGCAAGTCGTGGCTGGACGATGAGTCACATAGCTGCAAAAATCAACACATTTTGTTGGAGAGGATGCTTGAGGTGCATGAGCCTCTACAAATGATGATGGTCAATGCATAGTGGACTAGATGGCCTAATGCAAGTTCTGCTCAAGGAAAGACCATCAAACAAAAGATCCTCGATGACGATTGGTGGGCCAATGTGAGGTAAGACATATTAGATGGCTGATTTTCATATTAAATTTCTGATTTTAATATTTTAATTTTATTGTCCAATGTTCCAACTTTTGAAGTTTCTAACATGTCAATTAACTTGTCAACTAATTATTTTGAACTTTTTGTTTGTATTTTGCAAATATATTTGCTCCTTCATCTCGCCTATTGTAGATGTCATCCGATATGCTGATATAGACTCTCCTAGTCTTGGAAAGATATATGAGACATTTGACTGTATGCTTGGGAAGATCAAGCAAACTATTTCGGCAAAGGATCCCACTTTGGATTTATATGAGCAACACATTAGGCCCATTGTGACGCGGAGGTGGAATACAATAAACACCCCGCTTCATATGGCTTCCTTTACTCTAAATCCAAAATGGTATGCACCAAGGGCTGGTAGGGTGCCTCCATGTGATGACCCTAAGGTTTTAGATGGGTTCACACGAGCCATTGAAAAGATTCATCCAACAAAGTAGGCTTCACTACTTCGAACACACGAACACAATTCCTAGACTCTGCAAATCTTAATGGCCCAAACTTGAGTAAACCATAGGCGAGGTTGGATAGAGCTATATTAGCTCAATAGAACCCTATTGGATGGTGGACCTATCATGGGAGGGATACACCGCAATTGAAGACACTTGCTACTCACCTTCTTGCACAGGTTGTCAGTTCCTCTGCTACAAAGAGGAATTGGTCCACATATAGCTTTATCCACTCCCTCAAGAGGAATAGACTTACCTCTAGATGAGCAAAGAAGCTAGTGGACGTTCATAGTGCTATTTGGCTTCAGGATCGGCAGTCTCCAGAGTATCAACAGAGTCCAGCTCTATAGTGGGATATTGATCCTGAGGACGTGGCCCAGGTAGATAAGGAGGAGACAGCTGAGGGTTTGGTTGGGTTTCCGTTGGTTGAGGAGGACCATCATAGTGGTAGTGACTCAGAGGATGACTCTGATTTTGATGCGGTTATGAGAGATGATTAGGGGCAGCAGTGCTCTTTGTTTATTCATTATTGACATACGATATTGTATTTTGATTTTCATAGCAAACTTTTAAACTATATGGCAGCAATGTAGCCTTTGGGCATTTTGATATAAGTTTATAAATTATAACTTGGAGGTTGTTTCATGATTCGTGTATGTTAATTTTGAATGCATATTGAGTATTGGCATAATGTTGAACACAAGTATTATATGTTCAGGTTCTATAATGTATATTATGCATGCCTTATCCATGTTATCATATGAATATTTAAAATTTCCCTATATTTTTAAAATTTTCCCTATATTTTTATATAGCCATCCCTTGTCGTCCCCAAATTTGGCCTCAAAAAAAGGAAACTTGGGGACTCATCCTGTCGTCCCCGTCCCGGAAACTTGTAGTAACACTGGTTTTTAGTGATTAATATTGTTTTGCAGGCCTAAAATTAGGAATTTCCCAAGAAGGAACATTACAATTTGTACCAAAGCTTTGATCCTGCCAACCTAAAGATCAAAAAGAAAATAGTATACACAATTGAGCTCAGATATCCAAATTTGGACACTTAATTTATCCAAATTTATCACTTTTCGTCTAAACATCCTCTTATCCAGTTAATTAAATAATATTACTATTATTTAATTAATATCTTTAATTCTGCTAAATCCTTAAGGTATTTAATTAATAATTAAATACCTTACCCTCCTCAATCCTCTTTTCATCAAATAAATTAAATAAATATTACATTTATTTAATTCTCCACATGTCATTTTCATCTAATCCTAATCCATCTCCTAATCTTTTCATTAAGGATGTGCACATGCCTAATCCTTGATTAGGATGTGTCACATCCTCCAACTTTTGCAAGTTGGCTTTTAATCCTAATTAGCCCCTAATTATCCTCTAATTACTTATTAATTAAGCCTAATCATTCTCCAAGGAATTTTTAATTCCTTTTTATTTGTCCTAGATTCCTCTCCTTTATATGTGAATTTTTAATTCACATTCCATCCTTCCAAGGCTTCTAGAACCTTGGACTTGTCACAATCTTCACATGTGACCAACCTTGGACTTGTCACAATCTCTACATGTGACAAAGTCCCACCTTTTTGGAGCCCACCTTTTATCCTCTAGATCCTTCCTAAGAATGTGAATTTTTAATTCACACTTATTTCTCCAACCACCTTT